>JAOXNN020000067.1:1278356-1323188 GCA_028571205.2 Hydropsyche betteni | reverse complement strand
AACTAAGCCGACTCAGGAAGCTGGCATAGAGTGGGGTGCATGTAACAGGCGGGATGGTGGGCTTCCCCTTCGAAATACAGATATATTAAACTTCTACATTTTCTAAAATCTTGAAAAAAAAACCATCAAACATCCCATCTTTAAAACAAGTCAGATCCATCTCGCTCATTCGTACCGCAAATCACAATTAACACTTCTCCTCCGACATACAACACCTACAAGACACCGCCACTGAAAAAAACGCGATAAAGACGACCTCAGACTTCCGGAAATCCGCGCGCGAGAAATGTAGGACCGTCGCCGGGCGCAAGCGCATTCCGCCGGCCAACTTTCACGATGCGCTTTTTGAAGAATGCACGTGCGCAAAGTCCGGTTCGGAGACCAGCGCCGAGACGACGATTACGAAGACACCAGCACAGAGACGACGATTACGAAGACCAGCGGCCGATCGGCCGTAACGGTGAGGGGCCCCGGCAAGAGTGGCCGGCTCACCTGTTCCAACACGCGGGCCTTGTCAACAACAAACGCACGCCGACGAACGGTAAATATTTTTATATTTTGTTTTTATGCGGGCGAATCTAGGCGACCGTATCGTTCGCATTGTGTCGGGTGTGCTGAAAAAAAATCGGTCGGTGAGTATCTTGAATTCCGACGCGTTGTGTACCTGGTGGGCGTCTCGGACAGGTAAGCTCGATTGACGCGCCTGATTGTTGTCTGTGTCTGTGCTTCCAGACAATTGCGTTTTTTTTTTTTAGGTTCGTCGTATGGAACAGGTTTTCGTGTACTGATTTTGATAAATTCGAGGTCAAGGAACAGTCGTTTTACAATGTTGAGATGATTTTTGAAAAGGTTCACTTTTCAATCATAAAATTTTTCCAGCTTTAATCATATCATTTTTCTGTTACAGACCATGTATATATTATTAGTCCATTCCAACCCAACCTAAAACATCGATCAAAATAAATTAAATTGCTGAAAAAACTAACCCAACTCAACTCTATCTAACCCAATTCAAAAAATGTGTATTTATGACCGATCTCAATATACATAGACTGAAATACACTTGAAACGTGACAAATATAATAATTTATATACAAACTTATATAGCAAGATGTTACCTTACAAATACCATCAATTTTTGAGCATATTTTCCTTCGATATTTCTATCAAAGAGTCCGAATATGTTAGTAATACGTGATCACATTATATACAGCCTATTTAACAACCACTGAAAGACAATATTCTTGCAATATTCCTAGAAGTCTTTCATTTATCGAATATCCATTGCATAATGATAAAACGAAGGTAAAAATCAATGAGTTTGAATACTACCCCATATCAAATAGTCTCCACGCATCCACACATAAACCGCGCCATTTGTCACTTAACTTCGGTGATCGATACGATCCGACTGGCTCGTTCAAAATCACTAACACAAACAAAATAACAATACACATATACAAAACAACAAAAGGAAAATCTGAAATCGCGAAGCACAACAAACCTCCACATATTCCGAACACAAAGAGCCATTCATATACGGCAACATCGAACCGACCGACAAAGTTCAATATCAAAGATAGGGATCCGATCCAATACAACATCACAATGACCAGACGCGTCCCAGATTCCGGGAAAACCGTAGTTTCGTAACGTGCATCGGCACTTTTACACGCGAGACATGAATGCACGTGATGCATTGTGTTATATAACGAGATTTATCGTCAACGTGCCGCGTTGCAATTCACCACGCTCGTCTGCGAACAACGAAGAAGAAGCAGAAGTCGTGTCACGATCTGATGCGCAACAATCCGAATCTGACTCATAGGAGCGTATTCTTAGAATGTACGTTGGTCGGGAAACAGGATTTTGAACTGTATGTATGATTCGGTCACTTTGTGTTTCATTGATTTTTAGTGGTTTGAATGGGTTATTCTTGACTTACGATGGAGATACGTTGCTGAATCTAATTTTAAGTTGAATTCGTACAAGAAAATCAATCAATTTTATTTATATCAAAATTTTCATTTTCAACCCGCATCCTGTTACGGTTAAAATATTAATAATGATTTAACAAATTTATTTTTCAACAAGAACAGATATCCCAAAAAGAACGGTAAAAGTCTGACAGAGAATGGATTTAATACAATAATTCGAACGAGTCTATACGTTTTCTGAAATGAATTGACCGTAGTTATCGATAAATCGTGATTTAATGAGATTTTTTTTTTAATAATTACTTTGAAAAAAAAATTGTAAATGCGAACGGTCGTAAGTGAAAATTACCTGAATAAGTCTGTTAATTTTCAGAAGATCGTCTTCAACAGGTGGTATTGCAAAGTATACCAGTAAAATCTGATTTATTGAACTCTTATAAAAAGAAAGCTTTCGATTTTGTGATGTGCGATTTTCCAAAATGAGATTGAAACAATTGAGTTAATTGCCGATAGAACTTAAACGAAATGATCTTTCTTCAATATTATTCACGTGAATAATGTTTGTAAAGTAAAATGTTGTCAATGAAAATCCGTAAATCAATATATTGATTAAATCCATAATAAATAACTGAACATTTAACGACTCTTTTAGTTGAGCTCATTCGATAAAATGTTTCTTAACTAGTTATTTCCTTCTTTCAAAAGGTAAAAACTTTCATTTTAAACGATGTCAAAATCATTACGAGATTTATAAATAAATATCTCATTGATTAGCGACAACATATAAAAAGAAATTAAAAATTTCCATAAACAACCGTTAGTACTTAATCTAAACTAAAAATACTGATTCTAAAACGATAACGAAAAATTACAAGAACGAGATCGTATCAAGGAAATGCCATTATACAAAGAGCAACAAAATCAGATAAAAAGATAAACAATAATGACTGTGATGTAAGAGTGTACGACAGTTACAGTAAACCGTTGCGAAGACGAAAGTACCACATTTTTTGCACTCAGATTAATTCCACGTTGCACGAAAATTACTACCATGAATCAGTTTCGCTTTTCGTGCGTTATTCTTACACATAACAAACAATAACACAATCAGACCACAATCCAGAAGCCCGCAGACCACCTTTTGTCCACGAAAGCTGAATGGACGTACGAATGGCCGTCGATTGCGATTGATCGATATCGAAAGCGACATTTGCACCAATGCAGATCCGATGGTGAAATGTGAAAGTGGCAGGAATGTGCAAGGGAAGCCAGCGTGTCGTAATTGTGTCCCACCGGCGGTTGGGTGTTACCGCATTTTGTTGTCGGCGCATCGGCGATTGCAGGTGCATTTCGATCGTGGATGGCTTTTGTTCCGTTGAATGATAGTTATTATGTTCTAAATTGAATTAAAACATGGAAGACAATGGCGCTATGTGTGCTGAAGAAATCTAATTCGGACGTTGTGTTGTAAACGGAGGGTTCCGCAAACTGGTGTGGGAGTAACAATAGTAGTGATGTTGGAGTTGCATGGGAGTCGGAGGTATGTGGTTGCTGGATAATTAAATGTAAATATTTACGTGTTTCGATAGACTGTTTACCGTTTGAATATTAATAAATTGGTCCGATTGTCGAATAACTCGGTCGTTAATGAAAAAAGTATGTTCGAAATAGAAATGAAACGTAAATGGAATCAGTTGTATTGAGAGGTCGTATTAAGAACAAGATTAATAGATGGTAGCATATTATGCACAATATATAATAATTTATATTTTCGGAAGAAACATATAATATTCTATAATAAATTTCACACAGATTTCGTAACGAGAATAATAATCATACCATTTTTTCAAATTTATAAGTATAACTTCCTGTAATCACCGATAAACGTTAGACTCGATTATATAAAGATTTTCAAACTGTATTTTCACACACTTATAAATAAGCATTGCACTATTGTTCTAGTACATTATACATTCGCACAATGAACAATACCACACATTTATATGTGGTTCACGATCAGCAACTATTCTCTCGTACGTGTCGTGTTACATACACAAACTGTAACACATTTCACACGTTGAATCATCAAATTCGAAATTTCACACATTTCATTAAATTTATCGATTTATCTATTTTCGATATTAAACTTAACATCCTCATAAAAGCGCAACCTGTAGCATGAAACGAAAAGTATTAACACAATATATGATACGTGCGTTTATTCGCTAGTACGCGGAGTGCATATAGAATAAAAAGATCGTGCCATGCGTAATAACCTCGTCATAAATTTTCAACAACTTTTTTATATTACGTACCGAGAATTGAACGAATTTCCATCATTGTTTGAGTACGGAGCAAACAAGTGTTATATCGTTCGACATAGTTTTGCATACATTTTGGCCCGACCCACATATTTCAAATAACTAAACAGCACTCAAAGAACCGACTGCGCATTTTTTGATCGGACAAAAAATCAAATTCAAAGCCACGTTTCGTCAATATATTTTCGATTTTAGATTAGATATGCATTAAATGATACAAATTACGCCATGTCGGTTGAACACGTGTTTCGTTCGAGTCGCTCAATGGTCATTAACACAACCGTGAAGTTTCCTAAATCGTTTGGTTTTCGGAGCGTTTTTTTCTCCTCGGCTTTAATGGTAACTCGTTTATGTTTAATTAACGTATGAAATTAAAGGTTACGTGGTGCGTTGAGCTCTAGATGATGTGAAGAAGCGCATCACCTCACGTGGGAATCGAGTTCAATGTCTTCCGAGCGAATCGCACATGTCTTTCATACACGAAATGCGTCAAATGAAGGTGGATTTAACTTTTACGAGGCTCATTTGACGTTTTGTTTGATGCCTTTTAATATGAATCGTGATACGAAGGGCTTATAAAGTCATTTTACAGTTATGAATCCGAAACAATAGCGATCGAAATATCTACTATGAAAAAATATACAGTATGTTTGATCAAAATAAGTCCAAATTAATTAAAAGATTTTTTTGAATCCTTTCACATATCTTTTTAGTTTATTAAATGAAATTTATAGACGTGTAAACTGTAAAACGATTTTGTAAAAAATTCTAAATATATTGATATATTATGTTTTCGGTATCTGTCAAACCGACTTCGCATACGAATTGGTGCCAGTTTTAAATTGCAAAGTGGTCATTTATCGCATGTTGTGAAAAAAAAATATAAACAATTGTTACATGGTCGATGCAAACGGCTGCGCATGCAAATTCGAACGAATGCACAATAATTGTCAATAATAACAGCGAAACTGCCAACATTCGCCAAGATAAACGCGTCTATAGAAGTAAAAAAAAACATATTTTTTCGTAATATGCAAATAATATAATATTAGAAAACGGTAAAAAAACTGACGCAAATAATGGCTTGACTTCCACGCATGACTGATAACAAAAAGTATACTTTTGTCTACAATGTAAACTACAATTTTACATATTGAACGTTCTACCATCACTTTGTTAGCTCATTACACACTTGAAAAAACTCAAATCTTGTAATTTGGTTGTTCTATCATACGTATCAATGCATCAAAGATGACTACTTTGAACATGACACTATCGACAACATCACAAAATAGCTAATTGGAAACGAGATTCTGCATAATAGCGACGAAAGAAAAAAAAGATGATTGCTGATGTTCGTCTCAATGCCGTACGTTATAAACTCGCAGAGTGAAAGGATTGCCAATTCTACATTTTACAAAATACGGATAAATTCATGTAACAGGGTGGTACGCCATTACCAGCTTGAATACATTACGAAACGAGTCACTAAAATTATGAATAGATCATAAAAATGAACATTCTTCGCGTAGTATTCAAATATGGTAAAATCGCTGGCGCCAATCGACGTCACGAAATATTATTATATTTTATATTATATTAGTATATTTAACAGGGTTTTATTCAATTCGATAAGTTTATGTGAAATTTATTTAGGTCCGCAAATTTTCATATAAATATTTGATTTGGAAATACATATAAAAATTATTAATGAAAATCGACAATTTACAAGATTTTGAATACAAAATCAAAATGAAAAATTGGGAATTGAAAAATTCAATGAATTTTAGTACAAACAGACAAAATTTTGGGTTTCGTGCTTTACTATATTATAATAAAAAAAATCAGTGCGTTGGTGTCTAATATGTTTAATTAATATTTATTAGTATGTGAACTTTTTAGCATCGATTTATCATATAAAGATCGGCAATATTTCGCAAGTACAACCGTTATACATACGTTAAACTGAATCCCAGGCTCTCCTGGCACGTTTTCCACATTCATGCTTTATTGTTTTGACGATTGAAATCGGAGGCTCGATCTAACCTAAGCATACGAACGCCGTTATTACAATATTATTATACGATACATAATGCTATGTTGCACAAAAATGTTTACAGCTTAGATACCGATTTATTGGTCGGTTCGATTTAATTAACGACAAAAACGGGGATTCCATTGGACGCCGTGAAATCGAGTTATTCCAGTTTGTAACACGTCCGACTGTCGGGGCTCGAACGCACGTAATTATTCGATGTTTGAAATATAGTAAAAATGGATTGTGGACGTGTCCGAAAGAAAGTTTACGCGGCGATGATCTCAACGATTCTTCAAAACGGTATCTATCGAAAAAAATTGTGTATTCTTTTTCTGTCGCGTTGCCGAATCGTATTTTTCTGCACGATTGTTTCGATTTTGAAACGGCGCCAAACGCAGAGCGAATGCGAAATTTTTGAATTTCGAAAACGCGGGCAATCTTTAAGTAATTTCCAATTTTGTTTGAGTAGTGCTCGAAAAAATCCGAGGTCGACAAGACGAGACGTGAGCATTCTGGTACTCCTGTACTCGTGATCGCAACAACCTCGACAACCGTACGCTTTGACGAACGAGAAAATGACGAATATTAACGTGTTTTATTAACTTCGGTAGTGTGTTCGATCGATTCGAGGCTGTTATTCTTCGATTCACTCTCTAAGACCTTCGATTGTCGAGGGAAATTCGTCGATTTCTTTTAAAGCATTGCAAATCCGCGTGTTACCTAAGCGTACCTTTCTAAAGGCAATATGAGGTTTAGCGAAATGTACGTTGTTTTCCGTTTTGAAAATTATTGTGTAATACACGAGGACGTGCAAGAATGTGAGTTTGTAATTAGAATTTAATATTTAGCATTCATCGGTTTTATATCAGCATATTATATTATATATTTGTATTCGCATTTGAAACGATCAATAATGGAAATAATTTTGAATTTCAAATTTCAAAGAACGCACAAATATTTTTAAAAAATATTTTTTTTTCTATAATCTCATACTGTTCATGTGGATCAATTAAGCTTCGTTGTGGCCGGATCTCGAAAAAAATGTTTACAAAAAAAGATGCAATAAGCTATCAAAATCAAAGGCCATTATCACTGGCTTTTTCTCATGGCAATTACGTTCGACGATGATAATCTCGTACAGAAAAAAAATCTCGCGGAATATAGCACGACAGCGACGTCGTTTTTATTATTGTTGTAAATTATTATCGCTGAACAAAATTGGCCAAGTCGATAATTAAGCTCCTCGACTTCTTGCTTTCGAGGTCTCCGGTTCAGAATCAAAAGCGAAAACGCGTCACACAGCTGAAACAATCGCTTGTATCCGAGAACGAAACGATACGATCAGCATCCAATGAAAAAAAATCACGCGAATTCTGCACTTAACAATATCGTGCACAATATTGTTGAGAATCTTCTTCAAGTGTTCGTATAATGCCGCGTTCATGTTCGGAATTAATCAGCTGCACGCGTCATCCGCATATTTTCGTCTCTCAGGAAATATAAAACGCAAAGGCACCTTCGTATTTTTTTATGAACTTGAATTTGATTGAAAATATATAGGCGCAAATTTAAGTTCATGGCCGTGCGTTTTTCTTATGACTAAGCGTATAAAATTTTGAAAATATCAGAATGAATTTTGAAGCAAATGCATGAACTTATTAAATTATATAAAAAATATTTTAATATATGAGTCAGATCAATTTTAATGACTTCATCTTGGAATCATTTGAATGTGAGGTAATTATTATGTGATGCAATCTAAAACTATTGTTCAGAACAAAAACGTAATAATTATCGGATTTTAATATATTTTACTAAACGTCATATTTCCACCACCTCTCTACACCATTTTAACACTCACAATCTAACCGAAACACTCATGAAAATAATTGAAATCGAAATTGAACGGTGCGTTGTCAACACGGGACACGATAACGCCTCAAGCCGCCAAATTTGGTCGCGACTTTCTTCTGGACTCGACCGGATTTTCTTTTTCGATAACGCCGCTTTCCGTCCGCGACGGCTTCGTTTAAGCGTCGAAGAAACGCATTTTTTTACAACATGTCGAGAAAAAATCCCACAAAAAGCTCGGCCGATCCGGGCGAAAACAAAAAGAGCGAAAAGCGACGGCCACTACTCAAATCGCCGGCCATTTACACAGGCTCGATTATTATGTTGCGTTCGTGTCGAGACATTACGCAGGTTTAGCAACGGATAATTATTTTAGCCTAAATTATACATTGGTTCGGTTTGTTTTCTTGTTTTGATACTTTGAGTACACCCATCTAATGATCCGAGCGTTAGATCGGAAAATTACATTGATTTGATCTGCGTCAAATGACGTTAATCGAACATTCGAATTATATTTAAAGCTGATGGCTTCTTTGATTTATATAAAATATAAAAGTTCAAACAAAATTATGAAAATTCATAAAAAAAACTCTGTATAATTCAGACATGTTTAAGGGATGATAATTTATAACTTACGAACATGGCAGCCAATCTAATAAAGTGTAATAATATTATAAAGAATATGTATTGCAAATTTTAACAAAATCGGTTGAATAGATCTTCAAGTATTCTGTACACCAGATTTTGTGTAAAATAAAAATTATTTATGTACTTAATAGCTGCGTATAAAAAAATTTTTTTTTATCTATATTTTTCCAAGTGGCAAGCTGGTGTAACCACTTAAACGATTTACACCAATTTAAATACGAATCAAATCATTTATAATAAAATCTACAGTACTGAACTATAAAATGTGAAATTACATTCAAAATATCGCACAAATCATGGAATAAGTGTGCAAAGAGTGGGCGAGTGTTTATCAATGGACCACCACGTAGACTCGTCGCGATTGTTTCCGATTTTCTCTTTTCGAATGCATATTTTTCAAAAAATGACACACGAGCGATCCGATTTGCATGAAAATCTAATTTGTTTGTGGATCATGGAACCGCAAGAGTGCTCGCCGTCAGAATTATGACCCCACGATTGAGGAAAAAAATGTATTCTCACCATTGTTGGCAAGTACAATGAAACGAAACACTATGATCCGCGAATTTGCTCATCTTTCGGATATTCTCTTTCCCGAAGTTCACGATCGGTCCCTGTTACGCTTTTTGTGGTCATTATTCAAAATGTAGCGGTTTATTATAATTAAAATAATTATGTGTTAATTTTTTTACGCAAATATTTGTTGTGTGATTTTGACGCATTTGTTTGGAATTAAATTGATGTTAATTTTAAACGTGTGGTGTTCAAAGTGTATACGATATAAATTTCTAAAAATATGAATTATAACATGGACGCGTTCGTGATATATTTCGGTAATAAAATTTTCACTTTGTAACATCCTCCATTGTCCGATTGATTAATCGCCGAGAAAGTTAAACATGATTATTATAGGCGACTTTTGGGTCAAATTTGGAAATGACACCTTTCGAAATTTCGCCTATACATGCAAGAAATTAATAATTACACCGCGATTTTTGGCAACTGATATTTTCACTTTTTAATCACAGTAGATCAAGAAAAAATTGACTAAATACAGAATATTCAATTAACAACTCACGATTACTTCATATAATACAATCATGAAACATGACTGAATAATTAACGATGTGTCTAAAACGTCACGTAATGATAATTAAGAAAAAAAATTGCTTTTCAAGATCAAGACCAAAATCTGCATTTTTATTCAGATTTAATTCTAAATTAGTAAATGTCAAGCGCAAAAAATACGTAACATATCGTCAAAATATTTAATACAAAATTTAAAAATATACGATACAAAATAAGTTATTTTTGAAACTAATAAATGTTCATTTGTTATGTTATTTCAAAGTATATTCTGTACAACATTAATATTACACCCCCGTTTGATTCAAATTCAATTTGATATAGATTTCATTGATTCATCAAACATGAACTATATATCTTGAAAAATCAAACCATATCAATTCAAATCTGAATAAGCAATAACATTCAAAACAAAATTTTCATTTAAAGTAAAACCAATGTTTATCCTGCAAAAACCCAAATACAGAAATACGTTCTCGAACCATTGTAAATATGACATACGAAAGTAAAGACTCCTTCTCGCCATTTACAGACTAAAAACAATATTTGAAAAATATTCATACTTGACTTCAAACCGATAACCCACGCTTACGGCCTTCCACGCACACGGGCGGCTCCGTTACACGCACTCCTCTCGATTTTACCGAAATGTTTACGACCACTGTGTCCTGAGGAAACAAGCAGCACTCCTCGTGTGTGTGTGAGTTTAGTTTAGTAGACGTTTAGCGGAATGTGGCCGCGCGAGGGACAGGTTGCCAAGAGCCCCGCCCCACAACCGGGTCGATACCCGTGCCCTCAGATATGAGGCTTTTTTTGACGTGTGTAACAGAATCTTCATCTTGTTGCATGTTGTGGTAGAAGTGGATAGTGTTCGATTTTCGGGTGGTGGATTTAGTTTATCGATATCGGGTCCGAGTATGGAGCTAGAGATGTTTTGATGTTGGAAAAGTTTGTACATTGGGAGTTATCATTTTTATACATGAAGTTAATTTTTGATAATTTACGTTATACGTGTGTATAGGAATTAACGAATTTCATGATAACTATCCGGATAATGTGTCGTTTTAATGCTGCGTTGACCGGAACGTTGACATTATGGTCGATATCGTACAGTACTTTACTGTACAACGGAATTCATGTATTGATTAACACAGCTGTTGGTTATTTAGAATTACAAATCGTAAAATGAGCTCAAATAAAATGTTAACAAATAAATGCATTTATGTGATGTTACGATAAAAATTTGAAATTTCGATGTATACATCTTGCTATTTTTTTAATCGTCTTTGATGGACATTTATGAATTTTAAATTATAAGATTTATTTTAAAATAAATATCTTCAATCAAAAATAAGTAAAAATAGTTTTCAGACTAACCGATACTTTCTGAAGCGAAAAGTTGAACGCATGGTTAAACGCGAAACCCGAAATCGTTTTCGTTTAATCGAATTCAGATCTAAGAAATTATAAATTATTATGAAAATTTGATAACAATAACATTTTATAACGTAATATTATATAAAAACTTTTATTTTTAACCATAATATAAGCTCAATATTTATTTTTCTTTTTATTCGTAAATGTTTTAATTGTTTATTTCGGTACGTATACCATTTCATTTGACAATACAACTCACATAGACAGATTCGTTGGATATTAAATTATTTCGCTTGAATGTACGCATAAGTAAATATCAAAAGACAATGTAAGGAAATGCAAATAAGACTTTTTATAAATTATGGTTTTGAAAGTCCTGCTTTGGCAGGATATATAAATGATAATTCAAATATTCTTATCAATACATCTGTCATTCATTTTCCATTCATTGATTCATTCATTCATTTTTACATGAGCTCTTTCAAGTCTATCTATCCACATGCAGGGGATTCTTAACCTATAAGTTGATGTGTTTGTGATGATGAGTCATCATGGTTTCCTCAAAATACGAAAACAATATCAAATAAAATATGAATGAAATAAAGAAACTTCAAAATTACATTTTAAACATGATTATAGGAAAATTTTATAGCTATATGATAATCATTGTGATTTTTCACTTTAAAAATAAATTAAATTTACGTAATAGTTCATATGTTTTGTTATTATGAATCTAAAAGGTTATGAACCCCTGAATGTCAATAACAAACACTCACATACATAGTCTCTTTTTTACAGCAGAAATATTCGTACGAATTCCCGGATGCTCTTATAAAAAAATAAAGACAAAAAACAGCGGACGTATAGAATAACACTATTGTAATATAAAGGTATCGCTTACGTCAGGCGGTGCAGCAAACTTGAGGCTGGCTAAACTGGCGTGAGACCTCGCCCTGTGCTCTTGTCTGATACTGTAACTGAATGCCCTCTCGTTCAAGTGTCCACGACGAGCTGCTGCTCCTAAATGGGGAGCATCTAAAGCTGCTAGGGAACGAGCTGCCCTTAAAGGTCTTGGCTCCACTGTTGCGTATTGGGGTCGCAACCTGGGAGGAGGTAGAGTAGCAGCATAGGCTCCAGGCCTCTGTGCCCATGGAGGATGTTGCCCTCTCGGAGGACCTAGAGTTCTTGCCCCGTCGTCTCTCAAATTAGTGGTACTATTACTTCTTCTCTGTGCCTTTTTCTGCTTTTTGTTAGTTGAAATTGTCACTGGAGGGGGTGGAGGAGGTGGCGGTACTGGAGCAGGGCGTGAAACTTGTCTAGGTCTGGGCGTTTTCCCTCTACTTCCAGTTCCATATAAATCATATGGGCCTTCATCTAAACGTTCTTGGGATCCAGCCCATACTTTATGGTTTTCATCGCCGTCATATACGTCTTCTTCTTCTTCTTCCTCTTCTTCTACGTTAGATCTTGAATCTTTAACGCTTCCATTCATACCGCCCGCGGCCCTCGCATACGAACTGTCCGCGTACGCGTGGAAGCAACACCTCACAAGAGCGTTGGCAGCCATTTCCTTCTTGCATATAAATGCATGACACTCTAGCACTTTGATCCCTGTCGTACGTCTTAATATGGCAGCGAACAGAGGCGGGTGAGACGGCGAAGGCGCCCTAGCGAAAGGTGAATCCAACGGAAGGAATCTGGGCACGCCATTTCCTCCAGCTCCAACGTGTCTCACGGCCGCACAATAATGCAGCGATTCGATGGGGAAGAAACGCGTCACCTTCTTGTGGTTCTCGTCCACGTTCTCCAACAGAATGCCGTTGGACCAGACGGAAAGCCACGAGTCGATGCCGCGAGCGTGGCACGCTCCTCGCGGAGCCTTCGAGGGATACAATTCCCTGAGCGGCTCCTGAATGCCCTGGAGGCCATCCTTGGTCTGCTGAGGAACGGCACTGCCCAGCCAGAGCACGCGGCACCGGCAAATCGGGGTGGCCTCCATGGCGGACGAGGCTCCGGGGCCAAGCCGCATAAGAACGCACTAACGACACAACGACGACTGTACTAAGTGTGCCGAATGCTGATTCGACGACCGCCCCCGCCACCTCCGCAGGCGATCTAGCCAAATGGCCGTTTCAATGATGAAAATAAAATATTTATTATTTAATAATCGCTCTTTTATTCACTTATAATAAGATACATAATCGTATATCTATAATGAAATAAGGCTTATTTTAATAATTTGAAATTATATATCTTATTCGTTTATGTTATAAGAGTCAAAATTGTATTTCTAAGTATTATATTGAGGCATCAAAGTGGCTGTATGAAGTGTCGATAAAGCAGAGTCCGCTCTTATCATTTCCAATCGAACGATTCAGAATCATAATGCGTTTTGTATAGAATCGAAAGTTGCGTGTAAGATGCAAGTCGATAAAACAGGTTTTCCGGGCCACCGATTACCATCGGAGGCCTTTGACCACGGCGTATTGCCAAACAAGTTTTAACATTCTTCGGCACTTTCGTTCGAATAATGCACCTTGACGCCCTTACGCTAAAGATCAAAATCGGACCGAAAATAAACCGCATAAATTTGACATAGCTCGTCAGGCGGCGTTGGAACCGCCGCGGCACGTTTTCAATACTCAAGAATGCCAAAGCCTTCCGCTTTTCGTTTCGCCCATTCAAACGTCAACTATTTCCAATAGCAGTTCCGCCTCACAAAAATGCGTCGATAAAAACGCGAAAATAAGTAAACACGACTCGAATTCCGCATTTCCGTACACACTTATAACGGAAAACTGGTGTCGTAATGAAAGTCACAGTATACCCGTGTGACCAGAACGTCACGATGTCTTTTCAATAACTCAATATCGAGTCACGGTGGTCAAATATCGAAAAAGACACGCACAATCGATTCGATTGTAAGAAGCCGCCAATGTATCGCGTATTCGGAGCTTTATTGCTATTTTTTTGAAGGATTTCTCTCTACTTTCGACTTTGATATGTCGAATGTCTGGATAGTCAATAATGCACGTGTCGGTTATGGGAAAGGAGTGGTCAGTTTTTGTATGGCTAATTGGGCCCTCGGCATGCGGTCGGTTTTCTCAATGGCGAGAACACCTGCGTGTGTAGGTCATGCGGTCGACGAGATGGTAAAATTTTCAATTCAGTTGTGCTGTCTGTGCGTTTGTTTATTTTACGTAGAAGCGAATATTGTGTTTGCTGAAGTCGTCGGATTTCTTGCTGAAGTCGTGTACGTTTCGAATAGGTTTGGTTGTATTGATGTGATAATAGGTAGTTCGCATATCTCGTTGAAATTGTGTTATAATTTTTTTTTTTTTTGGATTCTTTAATTCTAGAAAAAATGTTCTGTTTTGCTTGAATGTGTTGGAAATATGTGGAAAATTCTATTAAAAATAATTTATAAAAAGAGACATCTGTTAAAATAATTTATATGAAAGTTTAAATGAATACTCAAAAAAATATTGATATAATTTAATTACTAATTATTTTTAAATAACAGCAATTTTCTAATTATTATTATTATTATTATTATTATTATTATTGTTTTAATGTGCTTATTTTAGAAAAAAAAAATAATTCGCTTTCCTATTTTTTTATCAAAAAACCATGAATTTGGTAAACAAGTATGAAAATATTTTGAAAAAATATTATAGATGTCGCTTTTAAAATTTAATTTTTCTACAATACAGTTCTAGTAATTCTAGCAATATAATAGTAGTAGTGATACATAGTTCTAATTTTCTAGTAGTAAAATCAAAATTTATAATTTCATATTTTATTAATGTATTATATATTATTTTCAGAGATAGATTTTCGGATAACATATTGCCAAAACATTCAAAATTTGATGTAAAAACTTTGTTCTGCAATGGATAACTTATGAGTCGACATTGATGATGATGATGATTATATTTAAAAAAATTAATTAAATTAGTAAAAGTTTCAACTTTACAATAACATAAAATATAATTCTTCGGTCAATATAATTTAATAAAAACATTCAAGTATACTTACGTGTAACTCAATTTCAACAACTTCATAAATATTTTTCTTTGAAGTCGCTCATCATTACTTACAATTCCAAGTATTACTCACATCACACTTGTCAATTGCCTTCGATAATTATCATTATATTTTTTGTACTAAATAACACACCATCGGTGTATAATGAAAATGGTATTCGTCACACATATAATAATTCTCTCGAGACGTGTCATCGTATAATTTGAAAAAATGATCCTTTTGACTTTGAAACGCATAAACATATTTTCAAGATGCTTACGTACAATAATGATATATTTACCTCATTTTTTATAATGATATATACAAAATAAAACAGCAGGATACACACGTCATTTCCAAAGTATATTTTTAAAAAATATGACGAAATTGAGATCGATTTCCAAAGTGAAAGCACTCGTAATTACCCGATCATCAGGAAATATTCTAATACGACGGGAGTTTTAACGTCTTAATATAAAATGATGGGTAATTTTTACAGTAATTCACGGTTGTTGGGCAATTTAATTTGTTTAAAAAGGCAATTGAGCGTACTGTAGACTTTTCGTGTTTCGCAACGGTTGATATCAACGAAATTTGCCAACGATCGACGACATAAAAATGCACATCTTCGAAAGTGTTACGATGACTCGTACATCGTAATGTTTGTTCGACGAAAATTAACATCGTTTGGATTTTACCGAACGACTTTTCACTTGGACCTCGATGTTTTTTCATGTGTCGAGAAAATCGGCGATCGAGGAAAGGTTGGCATTGTTTGGTTTTTGTATTTGTCTGCGTTGGTATTTCGGATACGTAAATTTGAGTTTGATATTTGTGTCATATTTTTAACGATTGTCTTGTGAAAATGTTTTTATTGTTTCTTCTTTTATTCATTTATACATAAAGATTAGATTTCACATTTCACTATAATGAATCAAACGAACGGTTTTGATTTTAAAAAACTCTCATATTTATTTCAAACAACAAATCAACAATATAATATAAAATATACAAAAAATGGCTACAAATTATGACAATATTTCAGTATCAATAGAATTGACTCGTTACAATATAAAATAGCATGATTTCATAATAAAAAAAGCTTAAACTAAAAATCTTTACAAAATATTTTACAAATGTAACGCATTTGGTTCAATCAAAACTTATTTAGTAGCGCATGAGAATAGAAGCGAAACGCAATCACATTTTAACTGATCTCAAAATGGACGGTTTCATCGGAAAACAAAATATTTACAATTCATTCATTTTTTTCTACGATTACATACCTATATATAATTGAAGACACTTAAACGTTACGGTAAACTCGTGAATAATTAACAGTCATGTTCTAAAATCGTGCTCATTGATTCACTTACTGACTTAATAAGTTGCATAGCGTTGAAGCGATTAATAAACTGACCATTATTTTTTATAAGTGGTATATTTCCAACATAAAATGATGCGTTATTTTATAATATTTGAATTCGAAAATTGAAATATTTTGTAATCACAAAAATGTTCAATTAAAACCACGTTAAAAAATAACAGTTCGATCAAAGATAAGTATATACTTTGATAATACATTATAAACCTAAAATATTCAAATCACAATCACTTAGGATATCAAAAATAGAAATTTAAACGACTTGAACTGTCGCAAAAGCACTGAAAGTGACCTTTTTAGGTGGTTCAGTACTGCAGGTCCTCACAACAGGCCTTTTGGACCCTTCCTGTGGAAGATGCTTTTTGATTACCGGCTTCAATTGACCCTTTTCTTTCTTAGCTTGTTCATTTTTAACAGGCCACACTGTTTGTTTATTTTGAGCGCCAGCTCCAAACTCTTTCAATTTATCAGTAAGGCCATACAGTCTATTCGATATATTTAGATAAGTCATAGACCCACCTAAAGGATTCCTCTTATAATCCTTATTGAAAAGCATTTTCCCATATTTGGCTTCGTGCTTCTGGAAAAGATTTTCCCCCTTTTTGACATCTTGTTGCGATTGATTCCTTTTCGAGTCAACTTGTTGAACTATAACGTATTCAGGGTGTAACGCTTGAAACGAGTTGGTGTATTCGTTCGTTTGCAAATTCCTCGGATTCCTCGGGCTGGGTTTCCTCATAGTCATCGTGGGTAAGCTCGGTGGAGATGGAGAAGACGACAGACGATAATAAGCAGCCAAAGCTCTTCTTGCTGGTCTGGCGAGGCTGTGGAAAGCGCTGCTGGAAAATGTAGACCTGCTCCTCCACTCTTCGCGGTCCGACTCGTAGCCGTTCGATCCTGAAAAAGAAATGTGAAAGTTGAGACTTGCGTAAGGTTTTCGAGATGAGATCGATAAAATTAATGTGGAATGCAATTGCATATGTTAATTATGCGATTCTTTTAATTGAGCTTCCGTTTGAGTGTGATTCGATATGCGTTAATGTTGATAATTTCACTCAATTCATATTAAACTTACGCGAATTTATACTTTCGAATTAACTTTAACGTTAAAAGTATTTTTATCATAATAATATACGCGATTTCTTAAAAGTAAGTTATGGAGAGAAATTTATTGATGGTGAGGATTTTTTTATATTTGATTGATTGAATAAGAATATTCTAACTTTGGTAGAAAAATGTTACGTGGTGAGGCAAGATATTGAGAAAGTTTTTTTTTTATGATTATATTATAATAACAGTTACTACTTTTCCTATAAATTATATACAAAGAACTTCACATTGTTAATGAAATGATTTCATTTTATTCACGCTATAAAATTTATCACCAATAGCGAATCAAATTGAGAATTGTAAACACATTTTTTTTAAAACATCACTTAATTACAATACAAAAGAAGTTCGTTATTTCCAATATTATTTCAATAAAAAAAAATTTTTCTACAAAAATTTTCCTCATATAATACGATGCAAAGCATCACTCGTGTCTATACGAAACCGATCATTAAAAACACATTCGATCGTCGTCTGTCCGAAAAAAAACCAAAGATCAAAAGATCACACTCAAGCATTTTGACGAAATCTCGCCTCACCTTCTCCAATGATATAAGCAATGAAAAACATCCAACAACCGATCAGCATTGTTTATTAATGAAAATCGACACTTTGACCGGAACGTCCTCCAGAGATGCACATTAGTTCATCGATGCAACTCATAAAGTTCAATAAACTTGAACGATAACGTTACCTCATAAATATTTATGGAACCGATTGGAAATAAACTCTCGAGCAAGGACAGATCAGCAGATAAAACTTTTAGAGAACGTAAACGCCAAAACGCATACGCTCTGTCGAACGAGGTTAATTTGCGACTCCTTAATTAGGAGCACCTGATTGCCTTGTAGATGAGAGGCGCTTTATAAAAAAAATATTTAATTTTATACGTTTATGAGAGTACAAGAGTCCGAAATCAGAAGCACCGAGCCGAGAAATATGGCACTGATATTCGCCGAGCGCTGAATGTCAGTCAATGCCGAGTCCGAGGACCGATTATGAAAATTGGCCGTGTGAGTCATGGAAAAGCCGTATAGAAAATTTTTTCGAGATTATGATTAATCTGTCTGTTTATCGCAAAATAATGTGCGTGTCCGCTATAGGTTGATATTGAAGCGTTTATTGCGTGTATGGCAGAACGCCTTTTTACGAAGTGACACATATGAGATGATTGATTCTAATTGATGTAGTTTTTTTTTTGCTTCGATTATATGAATTATTATGTTTTAAAAATAGATAATCATACATAACAAAATGAAAGGCTTACTACCCCAGATTTTGATTACATATAATTAAATTTAACATTTTACTACTAACGTAAAAATTACCTTAATCAAAATTTTTGTAAATTTCAAATTTTCGGTATAAATCACGATTTGAAACGTTTCAAATTTAAATGTCACGTCGATTGAGTTGCAAAACGCGGATTTTCATGCGAGAGGAGCAATGTTCAAGCACAAATTTCAAAATTATCGTTCACGGATTAATTATTGCGCCGGTGATAAACGCGCGTGTATAATTTTCTTTATTGCCGCGATTCACACCAATCAACATGTCAACGGATCTCTTACAAGCTCCACCACCGGCCGTATAAAGCACGCGAAGAACAGTTTAATTGGGGATTTCACCAGAGATGGCCTTAATGCGTGCCAACATCGAAAACGAGAGTGATCATCTATTTTTAAATATATCTACATTTTCGACATAGTGTTGTTCTTACCCATATGCGTCTTGGGCTGTTGCGCAACGGTCCTTGTCGGTTCTTTGTGTTTCTCTATGCTGATCCTGACCACTTGTCCCTTGACTACTTCGGCTGGTTCTGTTGGGTTTGGAGGAGGTGGGGCTCTTCCTTTGATCCTCTTCAGCAGCTGCTTGCGTCTTTGAGGCTTTTGAGGTGCATCTAATGTTTCTGGACTAGATGAGCTCCCGTTCGAAAAGTCTACGCTGTCATAATCCACGTCTGTGTAAATCAAAGCGTCTATTTCTCCGGCATCGTTTTTGTTTTCGACTGACATGTGCGTTACGCCGTTGTTGTCGGTGATCTGCATCAGGTCGTATTCTGGTTTGGAGTTTTTCATTTCCGCGTTTTCTTTTTGGTCCACTATCGTCAGTTTAATCTTTTGGTTAGGTGCATAGTCTAAGCTTTTGAAACCGTAGCTGATTTTGTCGTCGAATTTTTTCATAAATTGGTTTGTCCTATTTGAAAAATCGAAAGCTTTTACGTAATTAGATACGGTCCCTTCTGAATAGTCGACGCTCAATCGACTTTTTGTCGAAGGACTTGGACTAGAACTGCCTTCACTTGAAGACTCTCCAGATGACGATGAAGACGAAGACGATTGTGCCAATCTGTTCCTCATTTTGAAATATTTATAAGTGAACAGTGTTCTTCTAAACTCCTGTTCGTTTTCAAACTGTAACACTATCTCTTCTCTGACTTGATTCTTTAACACTTCCAATACCAAAGTATTAGAAAAGTCTGTAAAATCCCCCGCATAACATTCCACTATCTCGCTTATTCTATACGATTCTAATTTTGGATCTTTTTGCAAATCAATATTTTCACCAATCGGCTTGAATTCCAAATCGTCTTTAGTATTGAACGAAACTTGGACACGCTGTTGAATGAGATCAGTTCTCAAGTTGTTACCCCATTCGGATCTTGATCCATTCGTCGCTTTTAATGTTCTAGAAATAATCACAGCTCCTCTGTTCGACGCCCCTTTAGGCTTTCCGGTGATCGTCATCTGCAAATAAAAAAAATAAATATAAATTTTTTGTCAAGACAATTTCGTTGCGATGATTTCACGATTCGTTCGCAGTAACCGCCGACGCAATTGAATTATGGAAAATCCAATCCGTTTAGCACGGATTAAACCGAATAACAAAATTGTTTACATTCGAAATATTTCAAGAAAACGAAAAAATTCTTTGTGTTCGAAAACACATAACAAACTCGACGTCACGAACTTTTAACACAGCCACGTGCGTGGACAAACCGACAAAGCCGTGTCCCGAATCGACAAAATCGAGCTGAAAATGAAAAATGAAATAGAATGAAACGTCCAAAAAATTCACGAGATTCGGATTGGTTTCGCACAACAAAAGATGCCGTTTACAAGCCATGACTATTAAAAAATTCGGCAGGGAACTATCGAAAGAGAAACGATCGAGCGCCCAAAGAAAACCGACATCACAAATAAAAGACGCCTCGTGAGCGCATCGATAATAACGTCCATTCAAAGCGAACCGATTAGAAAATTTCATAGTGGGTTTTCAGGTTATCATTTCACTTTCACCGTTCACGATAATCGTATCAAAAATGTATTCGATCAATCAAAAGTATGCACTTTTATCAAAAATAATTCAAAGTAAAATAATCAACTATTTACTCAAAATACAAACAATTATTGAAACATAAAAACCATATTGTATTGTTAACGATATTTTTTTATCATAAAGTAATGAAAATTCATTTCAAAAGCTATAATATCAGCGATCAAAGATTGTATTCTTTATCTCAACATTTAAAAGACGTTATCAATCTATAAAAAGTACTATTAACATTTAAAAGTTTTACAGATAATTTTTTCACACAAAGCAATAAATAGCTATTGATTTTTTTATACTGCACTCATTCAATTTGATCGAACAAATGTTACGATTGTCTGTATCGTGCAAAGATACAATCTTCGTTTTGATCCAAAAGAAAAACAGGAAAACAATCGATCGAACGTTTCGTTTCTTTGGATATGGAGCACTTTCGATTCTCCAACAAAAATGGTTTTCCGTTTCATTTGACGACTAAAAATTTCAGTTTTCAATCCAATACAAATATCAAATTCATTGTCTAATTCAGCGTTAATTATTCAATCCAAAAACTTTCATCCATGTGAAATGCACATTTTTATGATATAATATAAACAATAACATGACTCTTCAAATAATTCAATATTATATAACCCGCGATAAAATTCCGAAAATTACACTGAATGCATATTCAATAAAATTTCACTTACAATCACATCGACGCTCACCGAAACCCAACCGCGACCGTCTTCAACTGAAAAAGCGAGCACTCTGCGCAAACCAAAACGCATTCCCACCTCGAATCACACACTCGACATTATAAAATTTCGAATATTACCACCTATACAGGGTAATATTCTCGACATTATAGCAACGAATGCTACCGATCCGTCGCCCCGGGCCTTTACCGTCCAGACCGGTCGTACTGAGGCGGGTAGAAAGTGCGCCTCGGGTAAGTCCGCCAACACACCGGCTCCGGTTGTGAGTAAAAATGCCTAAAAAGCCACCGAAGAACGAATGGGCTTTCTTCGGAGAAGGTTTCCATGGAATTTTTCGCATTTTTGGCGAGTTTTCGCCGGACGGATCCGCCCCGTAGAATCCTGTTAGACTCGTTTCGGTGTAATTATTGTGGTATGTATTTCGATTGTGTGATAGTTTATCATCAATTGGAAATTGATTGAAATTTAATATTATGTATATGATCGTTTGATATAGTCAATAATCTATTTATATTGTATTGTTTTTATTCGTACGTATAGAAAATTGAACATCAAATAATTATTTAAGTATATATTTCAAACAACTCTCGTATTATTTATCATACGAAACAACGATATGATCTTATGTAGCCTCAGTGAATATGCAAATCGCTTTGAGGATTGACGTTATCGGGCAAATATTGCGAATCGTATAATGAAATATTCACATACGCTTTTCAAAATCAAAAGATATTGAAGAGTCACGTACAGAAGATATGTCTCGTATATTTTATTATCGCTTTTTACGATTGGACTTAATTGTGCAGGAAACCTGACATCAGAATCTTTTAATGAAACCGCAGTCGCATTAAATGCAACTTACAGAACATTCCCCTTATAATGCACCTGATACTAAAACATCATAAAAGCAGAAAGAGCGAGATCACTATTGCGGAAAAAGTACACACAGAAAAAAGTATGTAGGCCTCCAGAACACACTTCCTATAATGTCGTTAGCCGACTGCTTATATCGAGACACGATTCATTGGATTTTTATATCGTAAAGAATGGTATCGGCGACAAATCAAGACTTCAACTAGTTCATGTTTTTCTCCACTATAACATCAATCGCTTCTATATGCTCAATATGTTTCTCGAGAACTACGATCTCTTTTATTCGTTCTCAGATTGATAATTTTCAAACAAATCGCCGTGAAAATTTCGCGTTTAATTTCTCGAGTTTGACATGCCAAACTCGGACGAGCCGAGTAATTGATTGCTCACCTCAATCTTAATATGGCATGCGTTGTTCCAAAGCATCGGATAAAAACGAATAAACACATCTCACACGAAAAAAAAATAAACAAAAACGTGCAAAAACATATGGACGGACGTGACTCACTAATGCGTCAAAGTACGCGGGATGATTCGTATGTTTTTTTCAGGAAAATAAACAAAAAGTCGTTGTTACTTTTACCCGAAACAAACGAGCGTGTAACGAAAACGTAATTACAATATTTTATATCTAACCCAGTTAAACGTTGTGACATTTGGCTTTGAAGAGAACCTTCAACTTCGCCGAAAAAAATGCATTTAATTGACATGTGTGCAAATCAAATGAATCGCCAATAAAAACTTGATTATGCTTAAGAAGGCTTTCGAAATGTTGCCGATCGAATTTGGTAGTGATAAATGAATTTACGAGACAGTACGTGTACGATTTCATTGCGCATTTAGAAACGTTAAATTGAATCAATACGAAGCCTTTGAGACTTCGTTGCCAAGGGGTTCAAGGGAGTACATTTCTGCGGCGGTCGCAAACAATTTTCTTTTGCTCGGATTATATGCTTTTTGTGTTTAATCGATTAAAAACTCGCAAATAAATTGAATTAGAATTTGTTTCTGGGGCAAAAAGCTTATATAAAAAATAAATGCTTGAGCAGTCGCGCATAAAAACCAATTTTAACACTTTTTTTCTTGGATTTAAATTCTTGCTTGTTTGGAAATTTATAAAATTAACCAGAATGATGATTTTCATTATTCTTATATAATTTATAAATCAACGACTAAATTTTAATGGATTCTGAATATACAAAAATATATTAAAACGATCTATATTTGTACTATCTAAACCAATCATAAATCACCTTCCTTTATCAATATATAATGGACACAAGCGATAAGAAAAACATATTCAAACTCAACCATAAACGATTTATATTCATCTCAATTACCTTTCGAATGAAAAATCTGAATGCACACAGCACACAACGGAGATGATATAATTCATTTTCCACATCCCATATCAAAAATTTCCAACATTACACAACTGAAAACCGATCGCCGTATCACAAACACGAAACCCATACCCCATCATTCAAAGCACACTCCTCAACAAAAAACAAACAATCACCGAACACGACCCGTCGATGATTGATGAGGCGCACGCGTTGCTAATTCGGCGAGCGCCAACAAAAATTATAATTAACGGAGAAAGGCGAAGAGAAAGGGTCCCTCTCTTTCCTCCTCGACATACACATGTCGAACCGGCGAGGACATGAACCCGTGAGACCCGCAGATAATCCGAAGAGTCGCATTGTTCGTATGGAATTCTGCTCGGCTAATAAGTGAAGAGAGTTCCGCTTCCGGAGCTCGTGTGAACGAACCGTCTGAAAATTGCGCAACTGAAAAATTGCGAGAATGGAAGAAAGCACGCGACGGTGAATCGATACTGTTTCGATGGCCGTTGCGTAATTTTATGGTATAATGTGTCTGGGTGCTTCTTTGTTGTTCGGGTGTGGGGTGGAGGTTGAATGGAGATGGGAGAATGTGTCGTGTATATAAAATGTTTTGATTCATATCGTATCACAAAGCTGAGATTTTCTATTGGTTGTTTTTATATAATTTTTTTTTTAATGTTTTCGGTTGAATGTTGCTTATAAAATGGTCGGTTGATGATTAAAATGTAACATATACAATCATTATACTTCATATTGTACTATAGAAAAGTATTATTAGAACCGTTGTAATATCAATTAATGAAATTCATTACTATGGATTGTTGATGATTTGTTGAAGTTTGATAAGATTAGTCGAATATGCGTTGTTAATTTGTTTGGTATTTTTACGTAAGTGTGTAGTTTCGGTATGCATATCGATTGGAAATAAAACAAAATATTGAATAATTCCAATTTGAATAAATCAGTGATTTTGTTGTTTGTTTTTTTAATTATGCAGTAAATTTAATCGGATTTGTATTCAAAAGCCAATGCATTCGCTGATAAAAAAGTTGTTAGCATATTATAACAAAATATATTATTTTTGTATTATAAAATTTTATATAATATTTATTCTATTCATATTCATATTAGAAGGAGTGTTAAAATTTATGAAAAGAAAAATTATAATTCAATTTATTTTAATAAAATAATATATCGATTAATAAAAAAATATAATATAAACCGTTAAACGGCTAATTCTGATTAATAGATGAAATAGATTATGGCTTTCAAAGTACCTTTTCATTTAACTATCGCAATCGCTAAATTTGTTCAACTGTTTCATTTGCCCTCAATTAACCGAAATAAACAAACGATATTTTAGAGCAGATCATTAGACTGCACATTTCAATATAAAGAACTCGACTGTTCAAATCTAGAACTCGATCGATTTTTCTCCTTTTCTTTTTCTGAACTTAAATAAAACAGCGTAGTGCGAATCTTTAAAAAAAAAATCATGCGTCGAAATTCGCTTTCTTATTCACTTGCATTATTTTGAAACAATGAATATTATGCATTTATATTTTCACACAGTCCAATCTTTTGACCACTTATTTATACGTATTCAAACAATACAGATTGTATTTAATAAAAAAAGATTTCGATTTTGATAACTTTTCGTTTACTTTTCGTGATTATGTTTATCAGTTTCATCAATTGCGCCAGTTATCTAACAAGATTACGCCGGAAACATAATAAGTGTATTTTAACGATACAACGAAAGTTTAACACGTGACGTAAAAGACTATTATAAACCACATTTCTCGCTTTTATAATAATTGGGTTACACATTGATACTAATGAATTTTTCGCTAATGCACAAATAAAACCGTATTGCATCAATGTTGAAAAAACGGACTTACACCGCACCGAAAACAATTTCATAACAATTTGATACGAAACCGTTACAATTTCTCGACCACCCAATGTTCAAATGATACATAACATCATTAAACTTTTTCCATCCATTTCTCAATAATCTTATCAGCTCAATTAGGTTTCAGCTCACTATTTTTTCGGCCTCATCTTTCTGCTCCGAATCGTTTCATCTTCCGAACATAATACGATATATTATATGTTCTTTGAGACCATCCTAGACGACATTAGTCGAGATTGGATCCCCAAATTGGCCGTTCGAGGCTAAAGTACCCGAATCTTACGTTGTCTTTCTAATCCGACTTTTCTATGTCGCTCCGTAATTGTTTCACACTTTCTCCGTATCGCGTTACATAAAAAAATAATAATTGATACTTAAGAAAAAATAAGGATCGACGCCTCAAGCTAATGACATGCATTTCCCCGCCATTTTTATTCTTAGGAGCAAAATAATAAAAAGCTTACGCAAGTGATCGTATAATGTAAATATAGTAGGCGTACTTGCATATGTTGCGTATCGATCACGCAATACTTTCTCTTCAATCCCGAAATGTTCTAAAGAATAAATAAAACGCATTGACACGAAAAAAATGTAAACACGGAATTAGTCATTGACGTAACAACATAATCGTGTCGTTGACGGTTAAACCATTTTACGATAACTAAATTGTCATTATAAAAGCATATCGCTGATACATTATAAATTTTAATATAACTTTCTCCAAAGTCGCACGTATAAACGAAAGCAGATGCGAAATTTTCGAATATTCGAATTTTCAACAGGTGTGCATAAACACAGCTTTTTTTCGTTTTGAATTTTATAATTCGCAATATTACGTAAATTTTGTAGGCGCGTCACATGTGAACAAAAAACTTGTTTTTCTTTCGATTTTTCTTTAATATTTTGAATTTTAAAAAAGGATGACCTTCTCGAATATTTAAATTATATAAAATATTTTAACACATATCATCTCCCACAGATACTCACGAATTAATTTTATATCAAAACTTTCGTATTTATGACATACGTTCAAAATGGCTTTATAATCATATTCGATAGTTGAAGGTTAATAAAATTAGATTTTAATATATTGCTAGAATATAATTTGAATTCAATAATGAAGCGATACATAAATTGCACAGCAATAAAACTATGCACTTTCTAAGACCAGAATAAAAAAAATTGGCAATTTGTCAAATCAACGGTCCATATTAGATTGATGTGTCGATTTTATTGTTTTTTTCATAACCGAACTTTCTAAAAATCAGTCAAATGTTTGATTTATATATTAAGAACATTGCACGGTTGCGACAAAAGTTCCAAACGAAAGTTACTCAATTTTCTCAGACGAGTTAAACTTGCAGCATCATTCGCTAAACAAACTCTCGGTTACACTTTTGTTGCGTTTTGAATACGATTTCACCGCCTATTACCTATCATCGATCTTTTCACGTGTTTCAAAACGACAGTTTCGGAAATAACTTTTACATAATCCGATGTTCGATTTTAATGCACATTCGAACACTCAAAATCACACATAAAAACCGCAATTAACACGACAATCATAAATGTTAAGTTATTCGCAACGCATAATTATTGCGACAGATTTTGCGTCGGTTTCCCAACAATAAGTACCTTTTCAGTTTTAGCGAATGGCAAATAATCGATACTCGATTCACCTATATGGCGTCGTCTGCAATCTAAATATTATTTCACATCGACAGCCGACAACAAATCAAACAACATGTGATATCATCTCAAGGAACGTACAAATACGCGCCTCCGTGTGATGATTTCATATTGATATTTAAATGTATGAACTAGCGCGAAAACGGGACGTGATGCGAAATTTTGAAAAGATCGGCATGCCTTAAAAGCTTTTTTTATCCGTTTCTCAATCTGATCGTTTAGTAATGTATGAGAAAATTGATTCGAAAATTTTTTTTGCGATTATTTTCATGTCAATAACACTTATATGAGATTGATACAATATCGACTTGCTTTCTTTTGGAATGTAGAATAACAACGTTAATGAATGCAAAAAAATTTGTACTTTAGATAGGTTGTAAATTGTACGTAACGTCCTTTCTCTATTATTATAAAAAAACGATTTTATTTTTGGCTATCACTTTTTTAGAGCTTTGGAAAAGTGAAAGATCGCCTACAAATATGACATTTGACAGCAGACAAAAATGACGAGTGGCCTTCTAAGTGCTTTCACCTTCGAGCGACTAGAGCATTTTTAACAATTCGAAGTTACAAATGAATGCCGTTTTTTCTCAGATTAATACGATCCACGAGAAAAAATGGCATACATTATAATTTTATTAGGAAGCATGAAAATTTTCAAATCGAAGAAAGCTGCGCTGAGACGATGATGCTTCGTTCGTTACGAGCAGAAACTAAACGTATCGTGCGAACTGTTATTGTATGCAAATCAAGCGAAAATTAAATGTACAATCAACGTTTATTGTACGCAATTTTTCTTAGACGTTTACGTGCTCATAAATAGTTATAATTGCCCAGATGACTTACTGAATTAAGAATCTCTCGATTTATTTATTTATTTACTTACTTATAAAAACATTGATTATGCAATATTCCCACATTCTCATTACTGCGACAACTTATACCGAATTATTAAAGGCGACCTGATTTTTTAAATTGCAAATTTAAATATAATATAATATGATCAAATTCAACTATATTTATCGACTAAAAAAAATAAATATAATCTAAAAACTTTTCCGACAACTCAAAATTCATTACTATCCAATCATAGCTTGTGCCAAAAATCTCGCCAATCACACCGCAATTTCGGGCAACTCTGGACAATTATCAACCACGATTCTCCTCGGCATCCCCGCGAATGGCTTCGTTATGATTTCGACTATATTCACACGGCGATCCGAAACAATAGAGGATGTTTTCACCTCTTCCACTGTATGTATGTCACCGCTCTGATCTGGCTTCTTCGGCTGAAAGGAGTCATGGAAACCGACGAGACAATGGACGCAACTAGCGGCCCGCAAGTCAACACTTCGCCAGCGAACGACATTAAAATCTCGAATTAATTTGTTTTATGCGGTCGGCGTTGTGTGCACGCACACACTGTCGCCATTAATGTCATATTATTATATGAGAAACCCATTTTTGCTACGAACAATCCTAAATTTTCACTGCCAAATAGCTACTTTTCGCTTGTGCTCGTCGGCTATTTTCTCGGACGTAATTGCCCTTTCAGTTTTCTATGGAAATATTTGTTGTGAAATCCGCCGCGGCATGTTTTCGCTTTTGGGCTCATTCAATATTTATATTTGTGGATGAAAAAGTTATATTAAACACCTAACTTAATCAAAAGTCATTATGAGTAGGTACTTAAACTTTCTCAAAAGCTAAGTATTGTATATTGAAAAAATATATTTTAGTTAAAATACAATAAAAAGAGAATTTCTTTATTTTCCTATGACATTAGCAAAATAATACCATCATAGAAATTTTTCCATATCAAAAACATAATGCTTTTTGTCAAAAGTTAGTTCTATTATGAAAAATTGACGAAGCGACAAATTTGTTTGCACACGTACCTCGTTCATAGAACGATATCCTAGTCTTTTATGTAACATTGGCGCAAGATGACCCACTGATGTCAGTCAAACAATATGGGACACAAACAATGCCACCGACAATGAGCATCTCGAGCGAATCACATATAACCACAAACGGCACACATGCAATTAATCTCTTTTTCACCGACTGAAAATAACTATGCCAGAGACCTTCGTACCGTCATGGTTTTTATGTTATCGCAATAAGCGCATCCTTCCAAAATCTCGATTGAACAATCCGAAACGGTGTCCAGTATCGTTGAGGATTTATTGTTTGGAAAACGAATGCTCTCGAGGCATCATTAATTATTTGCCATGTCCACGTAACGCAATCGAAGTCATCGAATCGCGAGTACGTGTCACACTGAAATGGTACGAAAGGTTATTCGAGAGGTTTTATATTTCGAATGCGATGTTTGCACGGCACATATAAGAATGTTTGTAGAGAAGCTCAACCGCCGAACAAATAGACTGTTGAAATTTCTCGCGAAAGACGACTGATAGACTTTCGTTTTCGCCTGACTTTAAAAAGGGCACCGAAGAAGCAGTGTGAATTGGATGTGAAAACGGTAAAATTTAAACGGATGCAAATTGAACGGTAACGATTTTCCTCTAGTATCACTCCGAATATCATTGCACTTTATATGCACTCAATAATACACCGCTTTCACTGATATATATTAAATATGAGATTGCACAAAAGTTTATCGTAACATCGATAAATTCATATTTTTGTCGAATGATTCATGATATTTAAAATAATTATTGTAACGAGAGCTTCGTAACGTTTCCTCCTTATGTAATACAAAACCAGAGACGTCACCTATGATGCGTGACATTTGGGACAAAAAATGCAACTATTCTGCAAGAAGGTAACTCGAGTATGCAAATTCCATCGACGGGAAGCAATGCACCACTTCGACTAACTCATGCATAAAAGCTAAATAACATATCATAAAGCAAATATGTTATATACAAAACTAGACCAGACCCGATTTTGTATACATTTGACCTCCCTCTTCTAATGCATTGTCGAATCTGGATACATTACCATGTAATTACTGTTGCTGAATGACAATGCTATTGTGTTGGTTCGTTGAACTGGGCGTTCTTCAAATTTACATTCATCTCATAGATGCTCGTTGCTAAGCGGACCGATTTCAAAGTGCCAATCGTGCTATTATGTCAATCGATTCAAATTTTGCTCTCGATTACGTAAAATGATCGGATTAACATTTGCAAGTGAAAGAAGCTCACGATTCCGTGATCACATGCGACAATAGGTAAATAAACTATGTACGTGATTCTTTTAACTGAAATTCTAAAACGGATTAAGTAAATATTCTTCACGTGTATTTTAAGGATTCCTCCACACCGTTATCGATTTAAATTGTGGGTTAGTCGCCCGAAAAAAGGTGAACTCTCAGAACCCACATTGAATTTAACCAAATTTATCTCCGTTTGTCTGAATGCATGTAAGCTGAATCGATAACGAGATTCGATCGCTCAACACAAAAGTCTTTACGGTAAACCCATAGTTGAAACGAGCGTTAGACACGCGATGTTAATTAAATATTATTTGTTTAACAAACATAACTTATCAACAATGCCTGCCTGTGAGATGGGCATCTTTTTCAAATTCTTTTTTCTTTATCGATTTCCAAGTAAAGGCAGCAAAACCGTTCACACGGTTATCAATTAATACGCGTCTCTCGAGACGAACTCATACGATAAATCTGAACAAAGATTACATGTTCAGCGAGTGTAAGGGAACCTAGAGATGCTACTTTCTACTGTCTGTCTATTTTTCTTTTATTTGTACTCTTTGAAAAAGCTGTCCGGTGCGAGGAAATAAAACTACTTTGGATATAATGAAGGAAGTGTCCGACAATCAATCTCTAGATTGGACATCTAAGCAAGAATGCATCCAGTATTTCTAAGTAGGTATAAGATATTCATATAACATCATACATACTATTGAAATTCAATACTTAACATTTTGTAAAATAAATAGCGGTATTTGTCATATTGAATGTACTCATTTTCGCATGTACGCGTAAAAATATAATTTCGTTAATTGGACATGAGAACTACTCACCGAATTCAAATGTTCTAATGAACGTATCAATGCTGCTTTTATCTTAGATTAAGATATATAGGCCGCGAAAATTTTACGATTATACTTGAACAAAAGCTTTTAATACAGAAGCAAACTGAAGCGGTTTTCGTCTCGAACTGAGAAGAAAAATTAAAATCAAATGCAATAAATAAGTTTATTTGAAACGTGTACTCTTAATCATATCTGATATAAGTGAAATTGCCTGTTTTGTAGACTTATTATGGAGATGTCATGTTGCGTTCGTTGTACAAAGGAGAGATTTTCATCTTTTCACATGACGAGTCTTTACCACATTGTCTATAAGAATAGTATGAGAATTTTCTTCGCTGCGAGTCTTCTTTTCGAAAAATTCGATCTCGAGGTGTATTTTAATTATTTTTATGAATGATTACATATTAGAAATTTTTCCTCAATTTGCATTGTCAATAAATACGCGATTGAGAAAATATTCAACACATTTCCGAAATTAACAGACTTGTTTAACATCTAATAAACACTCGATACAATATTCATTCAATTATTCATGCGGGGAAAGCGCTTATCAATCAACAGTAAGGAACAACTCAACACCCTATTGTATTTCAATAGAAAAAAAAAATTTTCCCCGAGAAAAGTTTCCAATAATTCCATGCATTCAATGATATAATTACAAGTATCGATTAATAACATGTAATTTTTATTTAAACGCGAAAGTGCTTTTACATATTTACGAAATCTATATTGATCAATTACCTACGCTGTTTCAAAATTTGAAACGTGCAGCCAATATTATGATTTTTTTACAATACATCTAATTTACGAAAATTACCACAACGAACGCAACGATTGTTTCGTCATAGATGACTCTGAATTTTATTATAGCGTTTTAGTTACTATCGATGCTTATGAATATCCATCATGGTAGCACTTTGATCTCAACCAACGAGCGTCTATACGCGATATCCATGGTAACATCTTTTTGTTTGTACATTATAATAATGGCGTTTTCCCGATAATAACCAATAAACATTTTAGAAAACGACCTCGGGCACGATGCACGGGTCATCTATTGATTCGAAAGCGTGCATCACCCGCCTTATTAACTCTCTCTTCCTTTTCTCACAATTTCTTCTGAAAACAAGGAAGCAAGGTTGGAAATGTCTCATCGTCATAACTCACTGTGTTATTCACACACTTCCGACGAGTATCGTCAGTGCAAACATTCGCTTTATGGCATTACTCTTGTCCGTATATGAAGAAAATATTCATGGGAAAACAATTATAATGATTATATTTTTCTACAAAATTTTTCCTTATGTTTTTGTATAATTATTATTATTTTTAATGTAAATTCGAATAGAAATTTATATTTTGTTAATTATTTTTTTAATAATTAATTAAGATTGTGATTAATAAGTGTACTCCAATTGTGGAATTTAAATAAAAGAAATAAGGAAATGTAAAGAATCATTGAATCATTGAAAAGTCAATAAAACAAGTGGAGAACTCAACGAGCAGTTAAGCGATAAACCTGTCTTTGCAAAAAGGTTGACCTCACTTTCTCAGTCGGCTCTTCTGCCGGACTTGCCAATACTTTTCAAACGCAACACAAATCAAATCCGTAAAAAATGACCATTATAAATAATAACGATACTTCTGATCCGCTCGCCGACCGATTTATTTCGATAATGTTGAGCAATATCCATAACGTTCGCTTGTCCGTATTATAATGTCGTCGAGCGACATTTGACCAGTATATTGATTCTAATAAGGTCATGAGAAAACCATATGATTTTCTTTGGCTAAAAAAATTGCCTCTCGTAAAAATACATGGACAGAGATCCGATCTAATATAGACGTCGTGTTTCTCAAGTTCATTCAAATATATAAATTTGGCTCGAATGTGTGTCGATGTCGTCTGAGAAAAATTGCATATAATAACGCGATCCAAACTTAAAAAGTCATCTAGTGGGTGGATTGCGAAGACCACACTTTTTTGGTGCATTCGAATCCTTAGAAACCGTTTCGAAATATAAAAAACTGGACGATCAATTTGACTTTTCGAAGATTTTGTATGACCCCATTTTGAAGACGACCAAATTAAGATCATTTATTGTTTCAGATCATAAATAACTATGAGAATCGACAAAGCGACATCCAAATCGACGCCCGCGTATTTATTTGCGAATTTCTATTCGTCTGATATTTGATATTATGGTTTTGACATTAAGAAAATTTTCTTTTTTTCATTCAATATTATTTGAATTCGTGACGCGTTGTATATTTTTATCGAAAGTTATCATAATATTATATGATCTTCAATATTATATTATCTTTTTGATAATAGTATTATAATATGACATCAAAATATTAATCAAGAACGCATTACAATTAAATGCGTTATAAATTTATTTTTAACGATGATATTAAATAATATTACAGTGATAAAATCAAAAATATTAAAATGAGTTTTCTAATTGAACACAAACAGAATAACATCAAGATAAGCATCAAAGAAGCCGCCAGCTATGTGCTTCTCAAGTACCAAAAATTCCATGAACCTTTTCAGACAAAAATCAAAAGAAACTTCAACCGCACATCAATTGCAACACTAGAATAACACAATAAACAATTAAAACAGGCGGTACGAAAAAAAGAAGCGTCGACTCGTTTCAAAATAAATAAATTCGTATTGGCCGCAAGTGAAACGCCGGAACCGAGATGAAATCAAAACTCGAGAGATGAGCGGCTTATAAGTCCATAAGTCAAAATCTGTGTCAGACGATGGTGGCCGTCGCGAAACACGAACGTGACCCAAAAAATCATAGGAAGATGACTCGGCTATCGGTCAGTCAACTCGTGTGTGTGTTTCGCGAATTGCTTTCGATATGTTGTGTCGACAATGGTCGTTTGTTGTGCGCAGTTTCGACTGGGAGCGGTTGATTTGTTTGGTTCGTGTGACGACATAATGGATCGGTTTTCGAAAATGGATGATGAGATCTTTTATTATCGGATTAATTCACATGATTCACTATCGAAAGAATACAATTGAATTGTGAAAATCTATTTTTAATTTATATCTTACAATGTTACATGTTAGTTTCTTGTTTATTGCGAATTTACGCAACGTTCAAATACGTTTTGTATACCAATATTATTTGTATAAATATTACTTGTTGAAATAATATCTAGACACTTTTTTGTGTACCTTCGGACGTTTAAGGACGTTACACAAGTTTTTGCATTCGAGCGAAAGTTAATACTCTTCAAAGACAGACGACTCCTTCCGGTGTAATAAAAAAATACATTATTGCAACTTTCCAAAAATTTTTGGTTTATCATTAAATTTTTTTACATTTGCATTTGCAAAAAAATGCAAAATTTGATTGCTTATAACAGAAAAATTCTTTCGATTACCCAGATTTTGGAAATTAACATTTAATTAGTGACTTTTAAAAAAAGTTAATAACCACAGTTAATTTGGTACGTCACGTTTCAATAGATCGACAGCCGTTTTATATCAAGAACAAATTAAAAATCTTCAGTTCTCTAGACATTTTAAATTATTGTCTCTACAATCCATAAAAAATACAGACTCCTATTCGAAAATAAATTGCGATTCGCATCGATATATTACAATTCGTAGTCCATCAATTTTATAAGCAGCTTCGAAACTTCCACTATAATTAACGATCGATTTGTTTACGATACCGTTTTTACTCATCGAAAAAACTACCATAATAGCTACATTCAAACGTTTTTTCGAAAGAATCATTCAAAACATTTATATTGTTATTGCCGCCAATAACGATCAGTCAAAAATTCGCGAATTAATTACAGCAATTAAACGAACGCGTCGAACGAAATTCTGAAATAAATAAAATAACCAACTTTCACCCTCAAAACGGCCTAAGAAGAAATTAAAATGCAAAAAAAACGTGTTAATATAATATACACGTATTCGTTCCCTTGACCAGTACATATTGGAACAAACCGGTTGCATTGAAATCGCGTGCACACACAAATAAACCGCAAACACTCTGTTCATCGCACATCAATAATTTATAAATTATATTATATTTCATTATCATCGAAAGGCGAACCCCTTAGAGACCTCAGTTATATTTATAAATCAGACAAACACATAGAAGAAATGAAAAACTCGCCCCGTCCGATTAACATTCGAGGTGAACCGCCGCCGAGACGAACCCGTCGAACCTTTTATTATGCTATATAAACGAAAGAGTGTTTATAATGATTCAATAGGTTATTGGAAAAATCATCTTCGGGATCTCGTTATTGCTTGCGAGGCTGCAATTGAAGCGTCTGATGGCTTTTGGCGCCGGCGGTCTTGTGTGGGAACGATTTCATAACAAGATTTTCAATTTGAATCGATGAAAATCACATTTTAACATCACGTGGTGAATATGGATCAAGTTTTTTCTCTCGACAAATTAGAAACGTTTCATGCGAAAAGAGAACTAAACTGTTGTATAAATTTTTATATATACGAAAATCTGTATATAAATCATCAACCAAACAACCATGATACTTTCATTTTATATTTCATCTGGCTTTTTGAAGTTAAATGTCTCCATAAAATATGCGATATTTGCTTGGAAAATTCCAGTTATGAAATAATACATAAGTTCCATAGTTAAATATACGCAACGCCTTAATGTATCTCTCGGAACAACAAACAAACGTAAAAATTTGTGAAAAAATCTTGTACGTATGTGAAAATCCTTGAATATTATGCGTTGATATTTATAACGACAATGGTGAAAGGTAAACGTATGAAAAATCGTACAGTTTTTCTTCAGACTCATCGCTTTGTCGTCCGAAAATAACGCGCAATGTTTACAATTTGAAATATAAATAATATATGTACATTGACGTCTTGGTGCAATTAAACGTGGGATTTTGGCAATGTTTGCATGTGACATTGCGAAATTGACGTTTTTTGTTCAAATTGACGGTTGGTTACGCAGCTTGTACGCGAGGACGTTAAACAAACTCATCTCGAAAACGTATATCGGCAAAACAAATCTGAATAAATTTCAAAAAACCGTTTGCGGTTGTTTTTCGATTTTTTTCTATGCGAGTCATAAGTGAATTCATATGTATTTCACATGGTTTATTTTGAATTCGTACGATTGACCAACGCGATTTGCATAAGCCGTTCAATATTCAAAAGCCATAAACACCCGAATAATTTACCCATGAACTTTTTGAAAACAATTCCGCACCTGGTATGACGAAAAAAACGTCAAAAAATTCACTTTCGATACTCCATTAATAAAACTCATATTTTTAGATTCCTACGAATTGCAAATTGGTCGATTTCTGCGAAAAACACACTTCCTATACCCGATTTGATTCAAATGAGATTCAACACACGATTGGCACCGCCATTTATTTCTATCGAATTTTATAACATTTTCGTATATAATAAAAGAATGAAATCTGGTTTCCGTATTTCAATGTTAACTTGAAAATAAATAGATCATAAAATAGTTGTTTTTATTTTATAAAATAAACGAGGTCTCCATATACAATTACCGAAATGCATAAGGAAATAAAAATTGGATGGATGAATTATTTATTGCTGATTCGATACCCTAGTGCCGAAATCACTATAACGAAAGCAATTACTAACGACTTCGTTTGTGCACAATATCACACTAATCTGCCCGATATAAAAGTATAATTGATCCGGTTTTTATTGGCACTATAAACGAATAGTATTCGCTTTCTATCTGCTTGTGATACGTCGAACATTTCGTGTCATAAAAATTAATACTGCTGCCACGGGCGAGCATCGTGACCGATTTTCCTCCACATCTAAGTGGTCAGCCCAATTCTGATCATCTGCAACACATCCGAGCGCACAATTGACGCATCACGAACTAGAAAAGAAGCCGCTTTTCGGATTTTTTTCTACAAAACGAACCGGTGATCCTTGAAAGCGGCCAGAGAATCCTTATCGGAATGAGAACTGGTGTTGGAAGGTCGCCGGCTCTGGAGCGACCGGATCCACCACTTGAGCTCCGAAGGCTGCCACCCTTCACAACCCTGGTCTTCCGATGGGTTTTCAATGATTCTAGTGTTAAATCAAGACGGTGACCTCCTTGCGGACGCGCCGACTCGTCTCGTATGCAAACGAGGCCGTGAGACCACGCACAAGTGAGAGTAATTTCGGATGCGACCAGTTTTTATTTATTTATATCGTTTTTCTGGCCGCTAGTTTTTTTTATGTATCGTAAATATAATGATGAGTGCGCTTGTTATTTTGCGAGATTTTTCTTCTGGGCCGCATATTTTTCGCGACGAAAGTGATCGTCGCGAGTCGACAATGGCGGCACCCGACGACCTTAATGATCAAGTCTTCTCGTTTGTTTTTTTTTTTGCGGTTTTTTCATAATATTTTTTCATGGTTGATCGAGTACGTTGCACCGGATGCTTTTCTTGATATTAAATGGTGGGATTGTTATGTTTTTTTCGAACGATTGTAGGTGTCAATTTTATAAGTGTTGCCTATGTATGAACAACAGATTGATCATCTTCCAGATACATTTTATAAGTCAAATAATATTTTAATATTTTTTAGAAATTTGTTTACATAATTTCGAACCTGCTAAAATATGGTAATCGTCCAATTAGTTTATAAAATGTGTTTAATAAAACACACTAATATAAGACTTATCTTGTGATTTTAATTAATTACAAACATGAACTAAAAAGATGTGTCCATTTTCAGTTCGTTATCCGATGGCATCACATTTATTTATCGCATATTTTTAAGGCAGGCATTATTCATTTTCTCTTGTCCGACAAGTTTTTACCTCTGATATTTTTTCTCGAATTTCGAACATATTTATGACTATCGATGCAGTTGGCGTCCTATTAGTAGAAAGATACGCACCTGCGTGTAACACATAACTGAATGCACATCGAAAAATTGACAATAAACCATTCAAAAATTACACCCGTCTAATAAAATTATCATAATGCAAATGCAGAATCGATCTCAGGCTTATTATGAAGACGTGATCATAATCCTAGAACCGTGTAAGTACTTAAAAGTCGTGTAATTCCACGAACCGCGAAACGTAATATAACACATGAAACGTTCCGTCTACTTTCTCTAATAACCGCAAAAGGTTCGAATATGCATTTCTTTTTGTTAAAGGGTATATTTAGCATGTTTCGTATCGATATGATAATTCAAACTAGAATCTTGTTCAAAAAATTTCTCAAAAGTATAGTTGGCGCAGCACGATATATTTTATTTATGAACATCATGCAATAAGGAGTGCCTTACCGCATTTTAACATTAGGTATTTCAATAATGGGAAAGTATCACGGAATCGTAAGAATTTCCCCTGTACTTGTACTTGTCGAGATTTCGAGATTATCGGAACCGATAAAACGATTACGCCCGCGCACAAGGAGGCTTTATTTGAGCTCGTTTTTCGATCGCGTGCGTGCAGCCATTCCGACAGGTGAACCTTTTCATGTGCCGACGGAATTTTTAAACAGAAAAGTACATATATATAATGCGAAACGGGAAAAAAATGGAAAGTAAAATGTCCGTGGAAGCTCCGCAATCTCCAGCTGAGCGAAAGGTAAGCACTTTAGGAAGTCGGATTCGAAGATCACGATTTAGCGAAAGACCCATTTTTCATTCGATCCGTTCGATGAATTTGCCGTTTTAGCGTTGACGGATTTATTTCTTTTATTTGATTGATGGTCGATTAGATTGACTGTTTGGGAATTGTGTTGGGTAATTGAATGGGAATGATTATAGATTGGACGTTGTCGATACCCAATATGCGTTATTTTTGTTGTGATTTACATTTGAATAATTTTTTAATCATATTTGTGCATTCTTTTTCTTAAATATTTTAGTATCATGAAAGAACATCGTTATTCAGATCACAATAAATATCATTGAAAATTTCACTTGAAAAAAAATGCTCGTGAAAGCTTATTTTCTAACAACAAAAACTGACTTAAATATCACGGCAAATACTTTCATATTATTTACGAACATGCATCAATTTTATGTCAATTTTTTTTCTGCAAAAGCGAAAGTAATCTGTGAGGATCACATCTGAGAACTGTGATCAAATAAAAACAATTTTTTCACCAATACCAATTTTCATACGTCAAACAACATTCTATTCCAACAAGCAAGAAACTCATGAGAGTCGGAAAAAACATCCGTCGCATACAAATTAATCGGCGTCGCCGAAACGAACGACTCTGATATTTCAATTTTTTCCACCATCAAACAATCAAAATTGAATTGTATAGTGATCCGACCGATTAGAGTCGAAAAACCAATTTGTTTGTTCAGAATCGATTTTCACATGACGCATTTATTCTGTTTTTTTACGACCTCGACGACGTCGCATTGTTACAGTACACTCTTTTCGTCTGTGTAATTACACACGCCGAAGATCGTTATTTTCACCCGTGCATTCATTGTATCGATGCATCAATCTCTCGGAGAAAGTGAAAATAATGAAGTGAGTATTAAAAAAGCGGGTGCGAGGGCCAGAAGCCTTTGTTGATTCTTTTCGACGGTCGTTACGACCTTTCACGTATATAAATTAATTGGCGTTGCGCAACAAAAGGCGCTCTCGAGGATCTTTCTCTTCGTCTTCTTGAACAGAAGTTGTGTAACTAATCGTGTTGTTTTGATACCGAGATGAAGAGGGTTATTCTCTTCTTCGGGCAGGAATTCATGTTTGTCTTCCACTTTCACCCGAGTGAGAGAACGAGAATGCATGCACTTTGGTTGGGTCGAAATGCAATTAGTGAACCTTTGAAGCGCACGCGAGAGCCAAACTGCAGTGCTTTGCTGTTTCGAAATTTTGCTTGCAACAATTGTCTGGTGTTGTATAATTTTTTTGACGAAATTGATGGTGTCGTGTCGTTTTAAGTGTCACCTTGACCGTCCACGAAAGTAAAATGGGTGGGTAGTTGGCAATTTTTGTACAAACAATTGTAATCATTTGTATATCTGTTGATTTTTTTTTTCTTCAAAATATTCACAACAATTATTTATGCTCTTTCCAAACCAATTTCTGATTTATATAATTGAATTTAGTTTCATCGTAATTGAATTTCCATATAAATATTATTCAATATTAGCATTTCAACATTTCATCCAATAATTAAATTAAATAATAATGACGTAAGATTTTCTTAATTAAAACATAAGTTACGGTCTATTTAAATATAAAAAAAACTATTTAAAAAATCTCATGTAAAATTAAAATCGATCTGTCAACTGCCAAGGAACAAACATCTATAGCGTATGACGAAAAACCAATCAACACATTACAAAAAAGTGTCACTTAATTAATACGCGCGCAAATAACTCCACATATGCACACAACTCGATTTTCTAGTCTTGCAACGAAAACGACACAAAAAAGTACGAAAAATTCGATGGCAGCAGACAAGCTTGCTATCCGGTCCAACTAGAATCACATATTCTACGCCAGCAGACGTTCTAAAGAATTCTAAAGAGCAACGATAGGAAATTCGTACGAGACGAAGATCCGGTGCTTTCACCTTTCCCCGACGGCCATCATATGAACGACATGTTAGATCTTCGTAACATGCTTCTGGAAGATCTAAGATCTAAGCAAACTTTGTCAGTGGACTTTATTTTCGTTGAAACCATTTTCTTGTTTACTGTATTTTCACTTCTCGAAAATATTTTTCATGGATGATAATATTTGAGATATTTCAAAATATTGACTTTTGATAATATGAAAATGTGCGTATTGATTTTGAATTTCATAATAAAAATAAAGTGAGTGAATACATTTGAATACGATACAAAATTAATAGGCACTATTGATTTTTTTTTAATGTTTTATTTAAAAAATTTCCGTAAACATATTGAAATTATTTCATATCCTGATGAAATATTTATTCGACCTAGGAAATGTTTTCTTTTTCAAAGGTCAACTCGAAACATGACATTTTCTCGCATCTTCCGAAAGATATAAATAAACATTACCTTTCAAAAACTATCTTCCGAAATCCAGATAATATTATTCTTTAAAAAAAAAGCTTTCACATATCCTAGACAAGTATCTTGATAGATCACAATATAAGATTTTTCCAATTAATGAACAATCTCCACATCAGACGAGCCGAAAAATCAACATTTCGCATACGACTCAAATATCAAATTTCACACGAAAATCGAATTTTTCTCTTATACAATCAGTTCGAATCATTGACATACTTGATTTGAAATCTACACGAGTGACTATACAAACATTCAACAATTATCCTACATCCCAGCCGAACTCATCTTCAAACCAGGAAGCGCTTTCTTTCACCAAAGGTCACCATGCAGCACGACTCGACTCGAAACATTTCGACCAGGAGTTCTTAACTTTTTCCCACAATTCACACAATGCGATGATTGAATCCCGTCAACATCCGAAGCCAACAAACACGATAGGAGGAGGTCCGCTTTTGGTCAAGAGCAACTCGGGCCTCGGGGCACGCTTTCGCAAAAGCCGCTTTTGGCTTCTATCACCGAATGTGGGTTATATTTTGAAAACGATCGATGTGCGTACGGCGAGCTCGATTTAGAAGAAGGTAATCTTGATTTTTTTTGCCCCGCCCGTCTAAATATGACGCTAGAAAGTGCAACTTTGATGTGTTCACTAGGTCGTCGTCCGTTTTTCATTGCCAGAGTCGATGGGTGTTTTCAATCGATGGCCGGTTGAATTGAACGTGGATTGTGCGTTTTTGTTATATGTGTTAACGATTCGACTTTGACCCTTGTGTCCGTTTCTGGTCGAATGTCGTCTTATGTTTCATTGGACACACTTCTCGGGAATGCAATTTCGATGCTTTTCATACATTGATGGTTTGAAACATTGTAGATGATATTAGCTGATTTTATATCGGTATAAATTTTCTATGATTCGATCTCTCTAATGATTAGAAAATATTGAGAGAATTTGCATTCCATTATATTTGAATTGAGCAATTAGTTTTATATTTCACATATATAATATGAAATTTCTAATATTCTACCTACAAATGATTTTGCGTATACAAATTAAATATACTTTGGATTTCTATTATGCTAATCGACTCCTCGATTTCATTAAGAAAATGCCACTTCGATTCTAATCAAAATCTGCATATATGATTTTCATACATTTAAGAGTTTATCATCAAATCGTCTGAGAAATCATCTTGACATAGGTCTTTTCGATTCTCACGGTGACAATGGCGTCGATCCGAGAGCAACCTGTCACGCGAGCGATTCTTCATTTTATTTCACAGAACCTGCTCCACTCTCCTACGACCTTCTCAACACGAACTATTGTTAACCAGAAATAAAACAAGTCCTCCTTTTGACATGCCCTATGACTGCAACACGACACCCTTTCAATGCAGCCCCCTAAAGAGTACATCGCACATATTATATTGTGCTATTAATTTTTTTTCTCAAAAACTAATTATTTAATTCAAACGTCATTTACGCTCAATGAACACTTCGGCAATATACGTATTTTTTTTATTTTTAGTTTTAGAACTTCGAACTATCTCAGAACTAAAAAGTATATCTTCAACGTCTATGATATATCCTATGTATCTATTTCTCGATGGTTTTAAAGACATTTTTATCGTCTTCAAACCTTATTTTCGATTTTTGTCTTCCGAAAACGTTTCAGGGCCCAATCTGACGTCATTATACGAATCCGCATATGAATTGAATCAAAATCGATTAACAATGCGAAAGATACGGTCGATTGCGTATTCCGCGACCACTCGCGGAAGAGGCGCTTCCTCACACGACACATGAATATTTTTTTAAGCGAGTTGCATTTCTTGATTCTCAGATGCGACTTCCTCTTCGATGCCGCGGAACAAATACATCTTCGAGACGAGTACCGAATGTGTGTTAATGTTACGCGCGTACGTTGACAATCCACAAGATGTCACGCATTGCGGTGCGCTATGGGGCCGTTAAGCAAGTAAATGCGTAAACGTAAAAAGCGTCTAAAGGGCCGTTAATGCTAGAATGTTCAGCTGAAGGTTTTCACATTGTGATTCAAATCAGTACGTGTTGAAATGGGGAGACGGCGATGGGTCAAGATACCGCCTTTTATCTTAGAAACCGAATGGTGTAAGATGTCTTTTCGAATATACGTTCTAAATAAATAATGAGAAATTTACATTTTAAACGTTAAATATACACTCTCTGTTATATAAAATTGCATAATTTTTCATTAAAATACAACATTTAAGCAGAATAATAGAATCGGGAGAACGTGGTTTGAAGCAGACGTATTCTAAATAGTGCATGGCTTCCTAGAGCGTGCGTCTTCATTTCGTGAAGATTTTCCGGATTTCCTCAACTCTCAAAAGCCTCGTGTACTCAAACATACGATGATTTATGCGTCCATATGTCAAAAATCTCAAAAAAATATGAATATTAATGCGAGCATATTTAATTTGGCTGTATTTGCACAACGCCCAATGGCGAGGCAAACAGAGTGACATATCGCGTTACTTGTCAACGCCAAGGTGAAACGAAAAAGTCGATCGAAAACAAACTGAAAAAAGCCATATCAATAAAAAGATACATCGATCATTATAATGATGAAAATCGACGATGATCGAGCCTGAAAAGAGGCTCGCTTTCGCAACGAGCGTAATGATAGTTCGTCGAGCGTCTGTCGATAATCGATCATATTTTTTTCGCTGACTCTTCGATTTCTAATTATCTTTATGTATTTTTACGAGATGGCACATTTGACCTTTCCCGTAGTTTTCGCCGCGATTTATCACTCGGTTGCGGAATCGAAGATGAATCTTTTCAACAGATGACTTTTCTTGCGGTTGGCGTTGCGACACGTTCTCGCGTCGATATAATCGATGATCGAGCTGATCTACTTTTCGTAGTTGGTTTTGAGGTTCAATTACGGAATAATCGATTGTCGTAAATCTTTTATGTTAAATTTTTTCGATACATATACGTACGACATTTTCCTGTGTATAATGACTTTAATACATTGAACTCATTCGAAATATTTTATTTTCAACTCAATGAGATCATTTAAACTTTTGGGGAAAAACTCTGCACAAGTTGCAATATTTTGTAAGATTCCACATCCTAATTACTCTCCCG
>JAOXNN020000067.1:1241618-1263929 GCA_028571205.2 Hydropsyche betteni | reverse complement strand
AATTTAGGAAATCAATAAATGAAATATTTTAATTTTAATTTTATTTGTATATTTTTACGAGATAATTGTTTTTTTCCAAATTCATTTGAAAAAAATAAAAAATTAGAATTTAAATGCATTTGAATAAAATGACGTTGTAGGAGAGGACGCCGCAGTCGTTGTAAGGGGGATGTTATATGGGAGATTACTGTATATTGAGCGCTTAGGTCGTTTGAACAAAGTTTAATCTCCGTTTATTAGAGTCAAATTGAATCGATGTTTAAACGAAAAATTAATGGAAAAATAATAACAGCAAATTTATTAAACGCAATGACATAGTGCGCCATTGTATTTCTGTCGACGTGCGCTACTGTCGACGTGCGCCTGTACAGTAATTCCCCTATAACGTCAGGAAAGGTTCGACGTTGTAGGGGGAAATTAAGGAAACCTTAAATGAAATATTTTAATTTTTCTTTTATTCGTACATTTTTACGAATCAATTGTTTTTTATAAATTCATTTGAAAAAATTAAATGAATTTGAAAAAGGACGCCGCAGTCGTTTTAGTGCAGGTGGGGACGACGTCAAAAGTGAGATTACTGCAAATTGTGCGCTCAAGTCGTCCGAACAAAACCCGATCTCCGTTTACATCAAAACAAAAACCAAAACGAAAAACAATCCGAAACGAAGCGCCCGCAACAAAAAAGCGCACACCCGAGTCCATGCCCCGAAACGTCAGTGTGTCAGTCAGCGCCGGTGTGTGCGTGCGCCGTGGCTGTGTCGGTGTCGGGTCGGCGCGGTTGGCGGCGGTGTCGGTTGACACGAGCGGCCCGCGGCGGACGGAGGCCCGCTCGAGCGTCGACCTCCGCGCGCGTCATGTGCGCCGGCTGACGCCCCGCGCCCCCGACTCGCCATGGCCGAGGACTACTCGCGCGAGCTGCTGCGGCGCGCGGTGGCGCAGGTCTGCCAGCTGCTCGGCTGGCACGCGATGCACTCCTCGCCGCTGGCCGTGCTCACGCACGTGCTGGAGAAGTATCTCGTCGCGCTGGCCGAGAGCGCGCACCGCTACGCCGAGCACGACTGCCGCACCGAGCCCACCCTCGACGACCTGGCCTGCGCCTTCCGCGACCTCAACGTGCGCCTCCCCGAACTCAAGGCGTACGCCAAAGCCGTGCCCCCCGCGCCCCTCCCTCATCCCGTGCCCCCTTACCCCGTGGAGCGCGCGCCCTCGCTCAACTTCCTCAAACCTGGGTCTCGCGAGGTCGTCACCAGACCGCCCCACGTCCACGACCACCTACCCCCCATGTACCCGGAGCGCGAACACGGAAACGACAGCGAGGCCGTCGTCCCCGTCGCGCCCCCGACGGACCCCTTCAAAAGACCCGGGGAGCCCGCTTCGAACGCCATCAAGCGCCCCAAGCTGAAGCACCCCGACGACGAGTGCCACGCGCGCGAACTCAGCAGCGTCATGATGACCGTTTCGGGGTTCTTGTCGCCCGCGCGCGAGGGCAAGCTCCCGGAAGCGCGCACTCCTATAATCGTGCCGGACGTGCCTCCGGAGAAGCCGAAACCTTTACAGTTCAACCCGTTCACGGGTAGACCGCCGCCGTCGATCAACGATCGACCGGATAAAAAGATCAAAAAGAACAAAGCGGTCAACGGCAAAATAGACAAGAACAAAAAGAAAGAGAAACCGTCGAAGAACGTGGACAAACCGTACGTTCCGAACGAGAACCGTTCGAACAAACACCACGCGCCCAAACCTCGACCGCCGCCGAAGAATCACACCAACGAATCGCACCCGTCGAACAGGCCGCTGTTCTTCCCGGAAAACAACATCAAGACCATCAAGCAGGAAGTGATCGATAAGCCTGTCAAAGTTCTTCCGCCTCCCGTCGAACATCGGCCGCCTCGGCCGGCGCCGCAGGTTCCGTTTCCCCCGCCGCCGACGATTCTCAATCCCCATAAGATAAACGCTTCGAAGCCGGCGGCGATCTTGAACGATCAGGCGAAGGTGATTCCCGTTCCGTTCCCGGTGACGATCAAGGAAGAGAAGATGGACCCCGAAAAGTTGACGTCCCAGCCGGATCGTTCGAAGATGAACATTTTCAAGAAAATATCTACCAAAATCAAAGAGGAAAAACCGGAAAAGTCTTACGATCCGCCTATCGATAGAACGATACCGGAGAATGTGACTATCAAAATTGAAAAGACGAGCCCGCCCCGAACGTCCCCGCAGGCTATGGACGATTATTCGCCTAAATTAAAACCTTTGAACCTCGAAACGAAAACGTCGACCAGTTATACCCCGTCCGTTGTAGATTTGTCGTCGAAAAGAAACAATTCTGACGTTATCAACGTCGACGACGTGTTTGACATCAAACAGAAAATTAAGCAAGAACCGATCGACGATTATCCCACGGATTTGACTAGACCAAAAATAAGCGTGATGCCTCACAACGTTTTGGTCGGAAATTCCATTATCAAAGAGAAGAAAGATAAGAAAAGAAAAGAAAGGAAAATTAAAACTGAAAAACTACCCAAAGAACATGCGAAAATCAAAAAGCAACATCCGATAGATAAAATCAAACCGATCAACGAATTGGGAGAACCTATGGGAGCCGTTAATTTCCCCGACAATATATTCCCGTTCTTATCGACGCAACCTGGATTGATTCCGAATCGTAATCTTTTTGAACTGATGAATACAGGAATGAGAGGAAACTTGTTCACCCAAATGCCTAATCCCGCTCTTAGAGGACTTTTACCTCACGACACTGCCAACATGTTACCGAATCCGTTTTCTTTAAAGGAAGGATCGAACAATTTGATGCCGCCAGCTCCCGGTTTCGCTCCCGGACTGATTCCTCACGGTCTCGCCAATCCTATGTTCAATCATGGCTTTGGACAACCTCCTAGAATGCCTCAACCTCCAAATTTGCCATCGTTTTTGAGAAGACCTAGTTTAGAAGTTATACCTATAGACGGTGATGAAGACACTAAAGTTAAACCAAAATCCCAGTTTGTTTCTCCTAATTTAGTTATCAAAGAAAAAGACAAACAAAAAAATATCAAACATCCCGTTAATGTTAATAACAGTTTTATCTCGAATAGTGTTTCCATAACGAATTCCACCAAACACAGTCCCCCTAAATCGAGTCCCGTTATTAATGTTCCAAATATTAAGCCCGACGTCACGATTCAGCTCAACAGTCCGCCAACAGAAAAGATTAAAACCGTCGATCTCGCAAAACTCGTAGATAATTCATCTTTTACAGTGAAAGAAAAAGATAAATCGGAAAAGAAAAAAGATAAACTTCACAAAAAAGATAAAAAAGACAAGGAACAAAGGTTGAAGAAGAAGAAGGATAAAAAAGAAAAGTTGAGGCTGAAGAAGGAGAGAGATAGAGAAGAAAATAAAGAAATCAAAGAAAAACCTAAAAAAGATAAAAAAGAAAAGAAACGAGATAAGGAGAAACCACCAAACGCCGTAGAAGGTTTAATTCCGAAACTAACTCTCAAATTGGGTCCTCCGTCTCCGATGCCTCCATCGCCTGACACCATAAAGAGATTAAACATCAAACCCATAGTCAAAAAAGAAGAAGAAGTGCACAGTCCTTTGCACATTTCCCCAGTGACCGAACCCAAACCACACGTGGAGAACAACCAATCGCCCGAGCTCGCGAAAATATCCGCTTTAGTCACGAGACCTCCGAAATCGAAATCGTCCAGCAAACACAACACCAGCAAAAGCGACTCCAATGAATCCAACATAGCAAACTCGCCACCCGCTCATCCTAGCAATGTTTCGCCAGTACGAAAAACGAAACCGCCTTATGCCAAATACAAACGACTGTTCAAACCGGTCGCCAGGAGGAACAGCAGCGATTTCGACGATCCCATCATCAGCCTGACGACCGACGAACTGGAAATAACCGAAGCGCCACAACCTGATAGAATAGCGAACGTCCCGTTAGGTATACCCAATTATACCGATCAAGGGAGCAAAGTTTGGATATGTCCAGCTTGCCGACGCCCCGATAATGGAACGCCTATGATAGCGTGTGACGGTTGCGATGAGTGGTATCATTGGGTGTGCGTGGGCATCCGCGTGGAACCGGAGAACTCGGAGGATTGGTACTGTACCAATTGTAGTGCTAAACGGACTGCTATGGCTAGTGCGATGGCCAGCGGACAAACCGGCAAGAAACGAGGACGAAAACCCAAAGTTGACAAGGTTAAAGAGAATCGTTAATTTTTTACATAGTGAATAGTGTATGAAATTTTAATATATTAAAGACATTTGGAAGTAATAACATTTTAATAAGTATAATTTTTAACTAATTTTACAAAATGATCTTGTTTATTGTAGACGTAACATAATTTTAAATAACTACAAAAATGGAATTTCTTACCATGTAACGAAAATTTTGAGTTTTTTGTTTTGTATAAAATCATTTGATCGTACGTTTAAGTATTGTTTTGTTGTATATTCCCGCTTTCATGAATTGTTACTCTATTGTGTATATATATTTTTATAACGAAAACCTTCTTTTGTACATTTCAGTATCTGTTAAGATTTTCTTTTTATTTTCATTTATATTATACATTTCTATAATCAAAGCTGGATTTTCTTAATCCAAATCTATTCTCTTTTTCATTTTTTACACAATACGTGTGCATAATTTTGTATAAAAAACATAAATATTTATAAAAAAAAAATCACATTAATAGTCCTGTAAATAATAAATTATAATGTGAATGAAATTAATTTAAAATTACATATTTGTAACTCATTTCTAAATCCAGCCTGCTTATAAGGATATATTTGTGTCCCATTATTTTATTTCGGGATATTTTTATTCTGAGCGAGTTGCCTTACTTTATAAATATGCAGTTGTCCGAAGATTTTTAAAGTTTATATTGATAAAATGTTTTATTTCTGTAATCATTATGTTAATTACAAATGAATTTTATCGAACAGTACATTCTTCATCTGGTCATTTGTGACTGTTTGTATAAAAAAATGTAAATTACACAGTAATTTATCATATAATAAAATCTGTTTCAAAAATAGGTTCATCTTTTGATTTGTCAACTTTTAAAGTCTTCCCGAACACCTTGCCATATAACAAGCCATTGATTCCTTTCGGTTCTGCCACTTTGATTTTCATATCGTTCATGTTTATAACTTCTCCTTTGTAAATTGCACGTGATGTCACCAGACACTTTTGCAACTTTCCAATACATGCTTTTTCTGAGAAAAAAAAACAATAAATTTCAATTTTTGCTGTGGATGAAGACATTATCAAACATACATATACATATTTTCACATATTGTACCTGAATTGCATATTTCTTTAAATGGACTTCCTAGTGCTTTTTCAACGATACGAATTTGCATTATCATTTCTTTCATTTCACTAGGTAAAAGAGAACAACAATGATCGGATCCTTTTTGGTTCTTATCCAATGTTAAATGTCTTTCTATAATCTATAAACTATTTTGTAAAATATCATTAATTGTTTTTTTTATTTTCAATGAAAAATAGTAAATAATTATACCTTTGCTCCCAACGCTACCGCTGCTACTGACACCGTGATTCCCAATTCATGCCCTGAGTAACCTATAGAAATATCTGGGAAGGAACTTTGATAATCTTTCAAAACGTTTAAATTGCAGTCTTCGAATGGCGTCGGATAAGATGATATACAATGCAGTAAACAAAATGTATTGTGGTACTTCTTAACCGTTTTGTATATATCATCGACAGCATTTTTATCAATCATACCAGTGGATATTATAAGCGGAATGTGTTTCGAAGCTACATATTCTATTAACGGTAAGTTGTTTGAATCTCCAGAACCAATCTTTACAAAAGGAACTCCAATTTTTATAAGAACATCAGCCGATTTCTATAAATAATTTAAGAATAAAAATTTAACCAAAAATAGTTTGAAAACATATAAAAATCAAATATACATGATCCATTGCAGTGGCGAAAAACGTTATTCCTATACTTTCAGAATAATTCTTCAACTCGACAAACTCCTCTTCGGTAAATTCCAAAAACTTCTTATGATCCCCGTACGTTTTCCCCCAAGAATTGGGCCCATCATAAATTTTGTCCAACATGGCACCGGTAAACTTCTCTTCCAAACACGTCTTTTGAAACTTCACACAATCCGCACCGCTCGCCTGAAAACAAAACATTCCCACATTGAAGTCCACATTTATTCCACACACATTCGTCCACTCTCGTCACATAATCACCCAACAACAGCACCGATCATTGCCTAAATATAGACGGGATTAGTAATTTTCGAAATTCAAAATACTACATATTATGGAACATTCCGACTGCGGATTGGAAACAAGACGGCGAAATCAACAGATAATGATTTTCTCCAATTTTTCAACAAACACACCCATGCAAACGTAAACACACGGTATACGTATATGGGAACACGCACGCGTGTGTACGTGCGCCAATCGTACGTATGCGCGCCATTCCTACGTAGCCGCGCAAATCGTCAAGTTGGCAACAATGATTGGGCCGACGCTCCGCCCGTCCGACGTCCCGGCTACGAATGACGTACGATAACGCGCACTTCGTCCGACTGTTCGTCCGTTGTTCGTCCGTTGTTCGTCCGTTGTTCGTCCGAGTTGGTTTTATGGAAATCGGGCGCTGACCTTCGCTTGGTGGATGAGGCGTTTCGCCGTTTGTACGTCGCCTTGGTGGTTTTGACCTATTTCGGCGATTATGAGGCAAGGGTCGTCGCGGCGGGGGAGGGTCGTTCGCGGATTTGAACTCATGTTTCCCGTTTTGGACGAATTTTGGCGATGGACTGTCGCGGTCGAATCCCGGGTCGTACTCGTTCGTGGTCGTGTCCGCTTTTCCTATTCGTCAACCCTAAATACGACGTAGTGTAATGATGCAATATTTTTTTAATCGAAATATTTTTGAATGATCCATTTTAGATATGTTGTAGTTGTAAATAGGGTTATTTAGACGACTAGACGTTTTCACAAACGACACTAGAACACAACATTGTGCAACATATAAAGCCGAAACTCGTCAAGAAAAATTGATACATATAACCTCCAAACTATGCGTAAAATCCGTTAAAAAAACTTAATTTACGCACTTATACCTAATAAATGAATTGTGTTGAGAATCTCAGTTTGAGCACTCATTATGCATTTTTATTCACGTTAAAATGTAAATTTGTCATTGAATAATTTTCGCGCCTATATGTAAGTGCAGTATTACCGACGTCATAATAACATTGATGCAATATTTTTTTTAAATCGAAATATATCAAAATGATCCATTTTAGATATCCTAATTACGAAATAGGATAATTTAGTGAAACACTAACCGATTTTATTTTTTTATAATGTAGACATATTAACCCGTTTACCAAAATCAGCATTTTAAATACAAAAAAATATGCTAATTCTTATATTTCGAGAACACTTGATTAAATTTAAAATCTCTTCAAAAAGAGTGGGGTCGCATTAATCCGTCTCCAAATAACAGGTTTGAACATAGCCACGATAAAATGCCTCACTAATTGTAAGAGCGTCCAATCCGAAGCTGTCAACAAAACTATTCACATAACATTTACATTCTTATACAAAACGGCATTGAGACTCCAATTTCAATCCGACAGTATTCATCAAATATTTTTTATTTAACTGCATCAAAAAAAATGGATTGTGCCTTAAAACGAATTACTTGTACATTAGAAAAAATATACGATGTTCATTAAAAAATTTCGTATTGAGCATTATATCATTCATGGTGTGCAATAGAAAAAAAAATTCGTACAGCATAAAGTGAGCATCAAAAAATATGAAATCTGCAATAGAATGAATAGTTTGTACATTGAATGACAACGTCGTCAGAGTAGTCTTTTTACTGGCAATATAATACATACAACTGTCAATAAGCCCAGTATTGCCAGTAATGGTAGCAAACTCTCAAACAATTTCTGTTCAATAACCGGTACAGATAATTTAAATTTCATTTTTTATTGTGTATTTAAATTTCAAAACAAATGATGATCTCTAAATTGAAATTTCGAAAATTAATGATTATATGTATTACATTTTTATTGTATGTAAGACGTTAAATATTAAGAAAGGGTTATAATCAATGATCCCTTACCGAAATACAATATGAGCTAGCGCCGTAAGGTAAAACTAAGACTACCGCATTTGTCTGCCAAGGCCTTGTCCTGCAATGAATAACTAATAGCTGCTAATGATGATGATGATAATCAATGAAGACATTTCCTTCTCACGACTCGCAAGTCATCCCTTTGTGCAATTTCTCTTTATCGATAACATTTCAACAATTTAGCCCATTTTTAGATCATAGTTGATTTTATTTGAATTCGATCCATTACGAAAATTGTGAATGACGGTTTTTGTCCTGGTCACATTTGCGACGTTGCCTCATTCATTTCAATGCACATTTATCGTTTGAAAATGCAGATATTTTTCGAACGCACACATTTCAATGGCGTGTCAAATGCACCCGTCATTGTTTCGAATGCCCATTTTTTTCATTTAACGCACAACTATTTCATTCAATGCCCGTTTTAATCGTCTTATTATAAAAACGCAAACAAATATATAAGAACGCTTTACGCCTTTTCAATCAGTGTCGTAAACGGCACCGTAGCGAACGTTTCCATCAACAGAGCACTCATTGCATATGATCAGTAGTTTGACGGCTTCGTTGACGCGAAGGCGCGACTCCTCTCCAAAACTGGTCCAAATCCTCCAATTGGATCTTTGGAGCATCCTCGAGGACATCTGAGAATAACCTCACATCACAAACAGGTCAGCATCGTCATTTTATCGGACCTTGCGTCGTTGCGTCATTGATCCTCAAGTACCACATTGATCCTCAGGTACCACATTGATTCTCAGGTACCACATTGATCATCCTTATTCATGTCAATGTCTTAAAATGGTACGAATTGTCTAATGTGCGATGTCCACGCATATGGCGTCGCGATGGGAAAGTGAGGAAAATTTGTTTTATATTCGCTAAATGGGCGATTCTTGGAACTGGTGTTTCCACCAGTTTGCCTTCAGATCGATTGTCAAAATCAATATGTTTGGTTTTTTGTGCTTTTTTGTCCCCAGGTCCGCGTTTCCCACACGGTCGCAATATGCTAATGAGAATGTGTAATTCAGCGTTTGAATTGAGTCAATATAGATACCGATTTCATTATGATTGTGGTATATCACCCGTATTGACATAACCTTGTCGAGAATTTGTTATTTTATTACATCATTTTATAAACGGGTGATGTAAATTTTTGAATTCGTCGTGCCTTTATTATAATTTTGTTATTTTTTATTTGGAAAATAAATAATGTTATATAGCGACCTCTTTATTATCAATATCAATATTTGCAAGAATTGTGAAATACAAATTCTCCATTGAAAACAGATAAATTTATCATAATTTTTTCCCTTATCGTTTGTTGTAATTCTTTATTTTGATACAATACTGTTTTTTGTTTATAATAATCTGTATATTTTCAGATACCAAAATGTATTCTGTTTTGTGAGAAATTTATGCGGTTTTATTACCATGCATAAAACTCAATTGAGCAATGGAGTCGAAGGAGATGGTGAAATTTACGTTCCTCCATGGCAAAATCCGGATAATGTTGAAAGAGTGAATGATCGAGCTCGTGAGGTGCCTGGAATTCGCTCTATCAAAAAAATCACATTTAAAATACCACCTGAAGGAACGCCGGTACCTAACAATGTTATCAAGAAAGCAGGCCCGTACTTGTTGGGTCCTAAATTAGGACCGAGTCCTGTAAAAAGTATAGTCCAGTGTTTGGCTCGAAAAGAAGGCACCGATGAGTTTTACTTAATTAAGATACTTACGCTGCGAGACGAAGGACAAGTAGAAACTCAAGATGATCGCCAGGGTAAAATGCTTCTACATACGGAATACTCACTTTTATCTTTACTTGAAAATCAGGACGGAGTAATACACCATCATGGATTATTTAAGGTATCAAAAAAATTATACATAAAATAAATTTGATAACTTATCAGCTATATAAATTCATTTTTTATACATTGGGTATTATTTTTAAACAACCAATGTATGGTAGTAAATTACGTATAATTTCCAAGAATTGTTGACACAGTTTCCGTTAACAATTGTTTGTTTTAGTTTATAAAATTTTCCTTGATTGTTATCTGGTTGTTTCATGTATATTTTTTGCAGGATCAAGCATTGGAAGAGGTTCCTAATCCTTTGGGCACGGGTTTTGTGTACACGGGAAAAGTTAAACATCGATTGTTTCTAGTGCTAGATTGTGTTAGTTCTCATCATTTTAGTGAAAAATTCAACGATCTTATCAATCTACAACACTATGTTACAAAAGTTAAGAAAGTTCCAGAAAGAGAATCTCTTATGATATTTTATGATGTTGTAAGGGTTATATCCAATTTGCACAAGGTAAATTTTGTCAAAATTTGTTTATGATCTTAGTAAAAAAAATTCTTATCGATAGTTTTGATTATTTTTTTAGCGGAATATTGTACATAGAGATCTGAAATTAGGGAATATCGTTCTAAATCAATGTACAGGAAGAATTACAATAACAAATTTTTGTCTTGGAACACATTTAGGCAGCGAAAGAAATTTGTTACATGATCAAAGAGGTATTATTTTGTTCATACAATTACAATAATTTTCCTTGAAATGTTAAGGAAAGATTAATTTAATGCATTTAAAGTAAAAACTTGCATTTTTTAGTTTACATATAGTAGGAAAAATCAACATAAAATAATATACATTTATTTTATCAACTGATATTCACAATCGTATATTTGTAGGTTCTCCGGCTTATATTTCTCCAGACGTTCTGAATGGCAAACCTTATCTAGGAAAACCTTCTGATATGTGGGCTTTGGGTGTTGTATTGTATACTATGCTTTATGGACAGTTTCCATTTTGTGATACTAATCTTCCACAGTTATTTAATCGTATACAAGCTGCAAATTACAATATTCCACCGTGAGTTTGAAGTTCACCGTTTCTTTTTGTTAAATATGATCACTGTTTAATATACTTTTTATTTGATTGAATGTTCATCATAAATTGATTATTATTTTTATCTAGGGATGGCAATAATGTTCAAGTATCAGCCAAAACAGTATTTCTCATACAACGTCTTTTAGTGAAAGATCCAAAACATCGTCTTACTGCAGATGAAGTACGATCAATCAATTTTCACATTCATTTTTGTTTTATCAAAATGTTTAATTCATTAATTCATTATAGGTATTGGATACTGTTTCTAAAATAATAAAAACCTATTCCAATGTTTCTAATTCATCAGAAGATCTTCAAGTAGTTCCAAACATTCCCATTGAAGAAAATATATCAGACACGTCTACGACATCATCAGACGAGTCTGCAGTATCAGGCGTAGAATCAACAAATGCATCTGGAAATAAGTCTGATGATACTACATCACGGTTTAGAGCAAACGAACCAAGAATAGTTGGCATCGTTAGAGATAATAGACTGTTTAGTATTAATGTGAGTGGTCCATTAGCATATTCGATAATTCATTTTTTATTCTTATTTAATTGAGTTTACATATTTTATTTATATTGATGTAAATTGAAAAGCAAATATAAATAATATCTTTATAAAAACATTTGCTAGCACCATTATCACATCTTCGACAATGAATTTATATGACTCATATTCAAATGGTTTTTTTTTTTTGCAGGAATTGGGCTTATTGTGTGTGCCTATCACCAATTTAGTTTCTGTCAATATGCAAAACGTTTCGTCCGGTTCATCCGGAATTGCTTCCTTCGCTCCAGCTATCGGTGAATTGTCTAGTGATTTGCAATGCAATCAAAACGCTAACGGTACCCAAATATCTGTGCATAGGATTGGAAGAGATGCTAGACCACTTACACCGAACGAATTGTTGCGTTTTCAACACATGTTCGCATCCAATATGCCAGTAAATTCGACAGCTAGATCAGACGTGCCTCAAAGAAGAATTGGACCTGAGTTAACTGTACAAAATGTAGTCCCATCTGTTAATGATGCACGAAACGTTGAAACGTCTCCTATATCATCTGCCAATAATTTGAGAAATTCTGGTACTCAGACTAATCCGGCTTCAAGAACTTCCCAAATGAGAACATTGATACAAGAAAGATTAAACAATGGATATTATGCTACTATACGACAGGCGCCGGTTTCTGTTAATCAAAATCAATATTATTCATTTTTTCCGACTGATAATAGGGAAAATGTTATCTTGAATTCTACTAATAATGTGATTTCTAATAATTCTTCCTTATCAGATTCATCTCCTTCAATGCCTATTAGAAATGCCAATTATATTCGCGTAAATTCCTTAAACTTGTTCAATCCTCTTTCGAGACCACCTAGAACACTGAACTCAACAATCACTGCCAACAATGATGTTCAAAATATTAGTAGATATGATAGACAAGGCAATGACAATTTATCTGCATCTGCAAGATATGAAACTAGTACAAATGCGAGACGAGTGACTTTTGCTAGTGATAGAACGCCGATGATGAGATTCCTTCACGAGATGGACAACCTTATTGGCAATAATCGCTTTGGCAATGGTAATTCATGAAGCCATCGAACTGTTTCATATTTGCATTTTTACCTGTTGGAATAAATAATGATGTTTAAGCTTCGTGTATGAAAAGTAATAAATGTAATTGTTATGTTATTTTGAATTTTTTAATATTTAATTTGGATGATTAAAATTGGAAATTGGCTATAAAAATGCATCAAAATTTTTTTTTCAAACCTTAAGTTTGCAATTTTTTGTGAATATAATTGTCACGGGGTCTTAATTGCTTTTACTTATTTATGATTCGGCTTGTCCATGTTATCCACGTGAATTATCCGATGAAAATTTGAGTTTAAGCAAATATGTATTCCTTTTTACTTTGGATTATTTTTAATTTTACTGTAAGTGATGAAAAATGTTTTAAAAATATGTTCCTGCAGATAAATACAAAGTGATTATGCTTTGGAAGAAAAGTGTTATCTGTGATAATAATTTATCACATTTCCTTAACAATTGTACAAATTTCTTTGATATTTAAAGCCATTCACACGAATTGTAGTTTAAAATATATATAAATATACAGTATGATATACAACTTTTTTCTCTTAAAACAATTATAAGCAATCTATATCATTTAAAAAAATAATGAAAATGTATATTCACCCAATCCTTTTCTGCAGGAGATACGTTTCAGAGACTACCGTGTAAATAAAAAAATGTATGATAACCATACAAAACTTGGAGATAGTTTCCATCACTATATTCTGATAGAACTTCCATGCAATTGTGTACTTAATGTACTTTATAAAAAGTGTAAAGTGAAAAATTTTGAAATTTTTTATTGCTATAACTATAATTGCATACATACAATCATATCAGTATATGTACTGGTCTTCACTGAATTTTACTATTTTGGCATAAAAATACAAACATATTTTTATTATTTTTAATGTGAAAAATCTGTGTAAAAAAATAATTGGTTCTTCATTGAACTGTGTTATTTTGGAACCGTGTAAAAATAGGATTGGTTGTATATACTATTTCTAACTCAAAAATAAGTGCTTTAAAAAATAATCTTTTAAATGTTTAAAGCAATAAAAATAATTTTCAGACAATTTTTATGTGGTATTGAAATAATTCTATTTATTTATCACAATTAACTAGAATATTTACTTATTTCACGAAATAATTTTGTATCAATATTTTATTTTTTTATAATTTAATAAACGAATAAATCTTACTGGGCTGTGTCAGTTATAAAAAACGCTTTTATAATTCAAGTTAATAGATCCCTGTAATTGTGTAGTTTCATTTGTGCTTAATTTTATATTGATAATTAGTAAAATATATGTATAATATAAAATGGACGTAATAAAAAATATAATATATTCGATAGTTCAACGGATATTTTTTTATGAAACAATCAGTACTTCCTGACCTCAAAATTATTTGATTTTTCACAGATATTTTATAGACCAAAACCCTGCAGTGCATTATCCTAATCGAAGCACTACACTTATGACAATCAAAGCGAGATTCTTTACAAAACCATTCAACCTAGTAAGAGGCCACATGTGTTTTTACGCACCAGCTAATTGGCGAAGCTTTGATGTGTCATCGGCAGATGGCAATTAATCCGAGCGACATAATGCGACCTGGAAAATTGTAACCGTTTAATTGGCAGGTAAACAAGGAGCAAATCTTCGAACAAAGATCGCCTCCGGGGCCTGGTATTAATTAGCCGCGCGATTGTGTGCACTTTTGTGCAGACGTCTAATGCTGCAATTACTCCCCCTTCGGTGTGGTAGGGGATGATGGGTGCGAATGGCACATGTGTGAATTCTTACTAGATTTTTTTTAATATTCGTTTAAAGATTTGATTTTTATGACGCAATACCTCAATGGTTAAAAATATGATATTTCAGTAAGGACGCTCGATTTTTAAATGTACAATAAAATTAATGATTTGTACACGTTGTTCGACGTTATAACCTTCCATGGTGATTTGTAGTATACTATTATATCAAATAATTGACAATAAATTTGACAGATGGCTGCAGAATTTGACAGAAATTTCACTTTAATAATATGGCTGCCATAACCTAAAAAATTTTGAGCATCTCTATTGAAAGACCTTTACCTCACACCTGATGAAAAATACCTCAAGTATATATTTTTTTCAGAACTTGGATTAATTTCCTTTAGACATAGAGTCGTTCCTTTTGCACTTAAATCTACTTAATTATTCATCTAGAGTCGGCTGCATTTTGCACCATGCAAACGCACTTGATAGGGGAGGAAAAAAAGATGAAAAAAATCACATAGAAAACGCATGCGAGATGCATTTCTCCCATTATCTCCGCTGCACGGTTTCATTAGACGTTGATTCGTTTATAACGAATGCGTGGATCTCAATTGCATTTTCCTATGGAAAATGTGCGTTTTCCTATGAAAAACTACTCACGTCGCGTTTCATAATCGCATACGTGCTTAACCCTTAACTGCATCAATTTTCATTAAAATATTCCTTAATAAATCAATTCAATAATAATTGCATCGTTTTGAAAACTTGACAGTTCAAAATCAATAAAAATTTCGGTCAAATATGATCTTTATGTAATAACGTAAATTCTGCGACGTCATCAGAAACGATGATGTCCTCTCATGCGTGCTAAATAAGCCGATCCTTGATTAATTACGCGTTTCAATATTAGCGCGTTGATTAAACGTCATCCGATTATGGTCGATTGTTAATTATCGCTATTGTGCGTGGAATGGTGCATGAATTATTTGTCGATCTCTGAAGTGTATATTTTGTAGTTATTATCATATATGGTGTTTACTGTGAAGCGAAGGAAATCTGATACCATGGAAGGTTGAGACTTTTTTCCTTATTTGCGCAGCGATAAGGGGAATAACCATATCATTTGTTATCTTCAATAATCAATGTGAATATCTCTATAAATAAAAATGAATGTATGAAGATTTCATTAAAATCATTTTACAACTCGATCTGACGCTATTTTAAGATGAAAAAAAACGTCGGGCCCGAGCAACGCCGGGTACCCGAGTCCGTCACTCAAGCAACGCCGGGCACAATCCACTAGTGTTTTATAAAGAAAAATATTTATTACTGATCTACAATATAAAACGAACCTTTTTTTTAATTGCTTTCAGTGATTAGTGAGAATTAGTACATTCAACGTAGCATCGATATTGTTAATATGGTTATATTTGATTTATTTCGATTTTCTCAAGAACAACCCCTTTCAACTAACCCAAAATCGGGAAGCGAATCAAAAACGAATAATCACATCATCGGGATTATGCAACGGGTTGCTTTCTCTGGATCAAATTGTCATTTTGACAGGGCGTGACCTATTCGGGACGGACGACCTCAATTCGTCATGTCGCACGCACTTCAAAAAATTTTCGAACAATCGTCCTTAAAAATCGAAAACCATTTTATATTCTCGAATGAACCATTCGGGCTTTCATGGGAAACGTTTTTAATTAATGTCGACTGTTTTAATCTTGAGCTATTGTGTTTGGATGCGCAAGAAAATTAATCTTCCTTATGCACGGGCCGCTCTTTTGATGTTTTTCTTTATATTTGTGTTTTTGCGTTATTTTTTATGTATATTCCATTTTTCACTTCTGTGTGGATGAATCTATTAGACTGGATGGAGGGAAAGGGTGGGAAGGTACAAAAGTAGCGTATTCCCTGGAGCTTAATCCCCTGGCTCTTAATATCGGCGGGATTATTTCGCATACTAATTAGTGCACATAATTTGTTGCTAAGCGAACGGTGTTGAGAAGTCGGGATTATTCAAATTTATTTTAAATTAAATTAAGAACGATGAAATATTGCTTTTTTTTAATTTAAAATCTTTCATTGTATTAAATATTTGTGTAAATCGCAGCGACCTCTTTGTGCATTAAAAAAAGTTGTTCACTTATTGTTTAATGCCATAGATTTTAATGGTATATTGCCAGAATTGTATAATGTTGAGATTGCATGATTTATAAATATTTATTTTGAAGTATAAAAAATATTTACTCTATTATAAAATTTGCTGAGAGTTATCATCGGGTTGCTAAATGATGATAAAAATACTGCATGAAAAAATTGTGATAGTTTTGTGTTGACGGACGTGATCTTTGCCACGTTTGAAGAAAATCATTTTAACTTTATCGACTGCTTAATTTTTTTTTAACTATATTTAAATGTAATTACGTTTGAATTATTTTCTTCAAATGTGACAAAGATCACGTCCGTCAGCACAAAACTATCACAATTTTTTCATGCAGTATTTTTATCATCATTTAGTCAGCAAACTGTCAGCAAATTTTATAGAGTAAATAATATTTTACACTGAAATAAATATTTGTAAGTTATAAAACGGAGTTTAAGTTCACCAACGAAACAACTTTGATTACACCTAATTGGATGCTAATTTGGCGGAATTTTCTCATTATTATTAATTTTAAAACATTACACCAGCGCTTCGAAATCGAGATAAAAGCGTTCAACTAAATGAAGTGTACACAAACGTCTCGCTCAGTAAACTTTCTCGACATTATCAAAGGTAAAAGGGTTGAGGATGACGCTCAAGAAACCGCCAAGGAATTGAGTTCAACCAACCGAAAAATTAGCAAAGAGCCGTGCATAAGACACGTTGTATCGAGCACTCTTCGTACCCTCAAATATTAATCAGGAACCATTTAAAAAAAAACAACCCTCTCTTAAGACAGCCTCGGGATCAGGCTGACACAAGTCAGGTGCCAAACGTTTGGCACTAATCTGACATAGGCATTGCCAATTATGTAGGAAGAGGCATCTAGAAGCAGTTAGGCGACGACGCGAAGATTCGTCTTGCTCCGACCAATTACTATAATTGAATTCAGTAGTTGTGCAAGATAAGCGATTCTTTTTCCAGAGCAGCAAAAGGGGATAGTAACGAATGCGAACTCTAACCCGATAGGAGTCTTTGTGCTATTGAGGGGCCCAATGGAGTCGGATTGATCTAAAGCAGAAGTCGGAGAGCAGACGACTTTGCCCTCTCAGACCATTTTTCAAACGGTTTGCGTCTAATTGTGATTGCGCAAGATAGAGATTGCGTATTTGTAAAGTAGCCAAAGAATGACGTCAGACAATCGTATTTTCAAGATCGAATGATTTTGTTTACATATAATATTCGATTAGTTTGCGTATCATGAATAATTTTTCGTTAATTATCGAAGGAAATAATAGATTGTGGTATAAATTGTTGTAAATCAACCTTTGGATTTATTTTTCATGTTAAAGCCACTGTTCACTCGAGGCAGCGTGGCCGAGCGGTCTAAGGCGCTGGTTTTAGGCACCAGTCCGAAAGGGCGTGGGTTCGAATCCCACCGCTGTCAATAACATTTTTTGTTATGATAAATAAGTTATTTTTAAACAATAAATTAATCCTTAAACAAAGTAATATTCAATAAAGATTTATAATGATTCTTCCGTATTTCCTTTGATATAGTTTATTTAAAAAATAGTTTAAAAATATGGTAAAATATATGAATTCGAAACTATTCGAAAACTATAATATTAAGAAATCCGGTTTTATACATCGGTCATTTCATAATAGTCGGCAGATCTAGTACAAATAAAAAAAAAATATTATTTGACATTATGCAATTATTCAACGTTATTCGTTTATGTTTGATGATGAAGAAATGAATAGAGTGCAATAAAGTCATATAAAATTTGAATAAAAAGATAAAAAAAGCACAGGTCCCACCGAGATTTGAACTCGGATCGCTGGATTCAGAGTCCAGAGTGCTAACCATTACACCATGGGACCTTACTGCCGGGTGGATCCTTATCTATGAATATAAGTGGGTGACGTAAATCGTACAAAATTATTTTTAGTTAAGCGAACGAAAGCGCAGATTAGCGATAATTATTTCGATTTTTGTCACGAGATAATTATGCGTATTGAAAAATTTTAATTTCTGAATATTTATTCGCATAATTTCGGCCAATGAATTTCTTTCAGACGATAAAATGCAGATGAATTCCAGTACATACAACTCTCGTTGAATATTCATCAGATATTTTTTAATGAAAAAATATTATAATGCATGATTAAATTAAATATAGAATTATTTCAATCATTATGTTATCTTTTTATATTTACAATAGGAAAAATTCATGTAATGATTTCCAAATTATTTTTTTATAATTTATAATTGTTTGAATTATTATTTTCTCTCAATTATAATAATTTTTCAAATGAGAAATGATATTTACAAATTAAAAGAAAATATAAACTTTAGTTCTGGCCGCGGGGATGTAGCTCAGTGGTAGAGCGTTCGCTTTGCATGTGAAAGGCCCCGGGTTCGATCCCCGGCATCTCCAAGGAGTTCTGGCTTCTATTTTGTTATTTCAAAAGACTATTCAACAAAAAATTATATTTTGAATCAAAATACATACGCCTATCAATATTGCTATAGTACAAAAAATCGGAGGGATATTATTTATTGAATTCCCCAATACAAAATGAAAAAAGTTTCTCAAACATAACATAGATGTCGCATATAAAATTCGAATAATCTTTTATTAAATTTCTTCCGATAGCTGATTCATTGGTAACAATAAATTATTTTTATTTAATTTATAAATTTCAGTTTATCGCGACCGATATATTGATACGCACATATCAATACGATTTCGATAATGTTTTCGGATTTCGAACGCGTCAAATGGGACAGTCAAAGCATCACCGACAAAGATTTTTTCTCTGACGAATTTCCCAGATATAGAACTAAATCTATTAGCACGGTCGAATCAGAATTGAAGAACAATTTTAGAACAAGAAGATGCAGCGAAACTGGAAGTCCGTATTTCAACTACACACCATCTCTTTATTCCCCCAATTTCGGATACATGTATCCAAGAGCGCGCAAATACAGTTCATCGAGTAGTTCTGATGCTGGAAATATCGAAGGATCAATTCCGATACCGAGAAAAAGGTACAACAGTGGACAATTCTTTATGAAAGCAAACGGAAAAAGCTCGGACAAACTCAACTTAGCCCACTACCCTTTATGCCATTCTATGAGCGACCTCAACTTGGATGAAAACAATCATTACAATTATAATGATCAAACCATCACCAGGCCGAAGAGTTGCAACACTCTAACGAAATGGACCCAGACTCCACCATTGGAGCAAGTGCTACTCGAAATGAGGATGGAGAGGGACATGCGAGGTAAGTACACCATATTATGTAAATTTCTTATAGCCTTGGTCAGATAAAAGGGACTTTCCGGGATATTGCCACTTTCGCGGTCGTTCACATAAATATTCAATCTTGTGGTCATCGTCAAAGGAAATTTCAGCCGCCCTTCATTCGGGGGAGATAAGAAGTGGCGGAAAGAAATTATATTAAGGGGGATGAAAGTGTTTGGTGGAATAGGGTTGGCATCGAAAATTATATAGAAATCTTATGTAAATGTACGAATATCATAATTTTTTTTTAAGATTTTAGGTAATTGCTACGGTTGTTCTTTTTTGTAGCTATATATTTCATGTTTGATTTTGGATTTTTGTTTTTTTATTATATGAGTGGTAGCCCTAGAGGGTTGTCCGAAAGATTGGAGAAGATGGAGCCGATTTTGTTTTGAACGAGTTGAGTAGGGTGTGAATTTTGCAACCAGGGGCATTGCGAATCACTTGCTCTGCTTTTATTTACCCTTTTCGATATTGAATTTATTATTCGCTCGGTCGGTAATTCGGTTTTCGGTTCTAAATTGTTTTTTTTCTGTCAAAAATAGTATCTATTTATAAAAATTCATATCGCATATCCTGATTCTGATTATTGAAATCTGAAATGAATAAGACCTTTACTTTTATTATATTAATTTTTTATTATACTATCGAAATAATTATACGATGCATATTGTGTATGAAATCTTTGTTCTATCTTACATATTCATCTTTTTAGATTCATTCCCCTGTCGCGTCTGGTGACACTTTTTTTTTCTATAAAACGTCTCTGCATCGTCTTACACAATAATGTAATCCTAGATAAGATCTTCATAATGCTTGTACACGACATTTACAACGACAGTAAAACTTTCATAACGAATAATATTAAAATTACCTTTTTATGCTGTTCGTATTCGAATAGTAAATTTAAAAAATATTTGAAACAAAATTTTCATTTACTTATTGAAAATCTTAGAAATTCTAGATTGTTGCGCAAAAGAATATTAGTGGCGAGCGATAGCCGAACAAGAACCCTTGTTTGAGGTACCCTTATAAAATGCTCACAAGGATTTTCAGCAACAAAGTGTGGTGATATTTTTTAAGGATTTACATCTGTAGTCGGGGGACTTTAAGCCCGCATACTTTTAACCACTTTTTTTCTAACGTCGTATCGATGTATGAAAATCTAGTGCATGCATTACGCCTATTCATATGCAAACTTAGGACAAAGTGATCATGAACATTTTCAATTATATTTGTATGACATAATATTTTAATATGATCTGATTAAAATAAGTAAAGAAAAAATGACATTTTTCTTTCGTAAGTGGATCAATTTTAATAGTCCAACGTTATCTTTTCGAATCTGTTGATGATTTTTTTGTTGATTACTATAATCGATTACATTTTTAATGGTTTGCGATCCCTTATATTTGTAGTGGGTGTTTTCATACGCCCCCAATGTACAAAGTTTCCGCTCGTGTCCTTTTGTTGTTTTTGTACTCTGGTCACGTGGCACCTCTGTACAAGATAGTTTTGTCACGCTGGACTGACATCTTTTGATTAATTATGCATAGAAAAAAAGGAATCACTTCTAGGGACAGCATACATTAAAATATATATTGCGAATCAGTATATAGTGATAATTTCGGGATATATGTATTTATAATACAAATGAAAAAGTTGGAATAGTGAAGAATGTGAGTTGTAAATATAATAGTTGTAATAATTTGAATAATTGGCTCATATAAAAATTGCGTGCTTTTTAATTAACACTTTGAATTTTGCGTGTTAAATTTAATTATGTGTTTAAAGCTTATCAAAGGAATGTGGCATTGAGCCTTTAACGAGTTAAATAATTTTGATGTTTTAATTTAATATCACGTATTGAGCACATCGATATTTTTAAGTATAGTTTTTATAGCGTTTTAAGTTATCAGAAAATATGCAAAGAATGTCTAAGGTAGCACGTTTTTAGTTACCAAATTTATATAAAAAAGCAGAAAATCGTTGACAAATCATTCAGTCTTCTGAAGTTGTTTAATCAACCACAGTAAGATGGTTTTTTCGAAAGCTGTTTGCGGTGTTTTAGCCATTCTAGCGATCCAGGTAATGTAGTGTTTCTTTCATTTTTTTTTAATTAAACAAATATCACCTATATTTGCATATTTTTACCTATTGTCTATTTGAAATGTAAATCATGCTATTTTTTTTTAAATTTTAGACCTTGATAATTCAAGGTGCACCATGCGATCTTGAAGAATATGTACCGATCTCTCATGCAAAACATTTCACGACCTACGCCTTACCATTACCCCAAAGTGAACTTGAATCTAATCAATGCTGCGTTCCTTCACCATCCCCATGCAAACCGGAGCCCGAAACATGCTGTGCTCCTCCACCACCTCCATGCAAACCTGAACCCAAGCCATGCTGTGCTCCTCCACCACCCCC
>JAOXNN020000067.1:1173754-1241518 GCA_028571205.2 Hydropsyche betteni | reverse complement strand
CCCGAAACATGCTGTGCTCCTCCACCACCTCCATGCAAACCTGAACCCAAGCCATGCTGTGCTCCTCCACCACCCCCATGCAAACCTGAATCCAAACCATGCTGTGTTCCTCCACCACCCCCATGCAAACCAGAGCCCGAACCATGCTGTGCTCCTCCACCACCTCCATGCAAACCTGAACCGAAGCCATGCTGTGTTCCTCCACCACCCCCATGCAAACCTGAACCCAAGCCATGCTGTGTTCCTCCACCACCCCCATGCAAACCTGAACCCAAGTTATGCTGTGCTCCTCCACCACCCCCATGCAAACCAGAGCCCGAACCATGCTGCGTCCTACCACCACCTTCGTGCAAACCAAAATCTAAACCATGCTTTATTTCATCTCTTTCCCATTCATATGAATCCGAACCTGAACAATATTATGCTTACGAAGATCATTCAACCCATAATTATCAATAATAAATAATTTCTTGTTGTAATAAAATAATTTGAATTAATATTTTTTCATGTGTATTTGAAATCATTTTTAAAACTTACTCAACAATACACAAAAAAACACATCTTTCAATATCACTATCAATTTCAACATATCAAATTCATATATTTAATGCAAACACAATCGACATAGAAACATCAGAATAATGGCATTCTCGAATTTCGCGATAGAACACATCCATTCCTCTGATTTATCGTCTTCGCGAAGGTTTTCCCAAAGCTTCCGACCATTTGTCACCGCAGTGGACGTGAATTATGCGATCTCGAGAAAAATGAAACTATGCACTTCAATTTATCTTTTTTTCCTTTTTCCGGGAGCCAGATTTCGCCGGCTCGTATGCAATATGGATATCGCATTATTGTTTAACGTCGGACAGGGGTGTTTCGGCAAATCCATCATTCATTGTCTACGAAGAAAACGTGTCATATTGACCCCGAATTTATGTAATAATATAGTATAATGTGTTAAAATGTAATTTGAAGTCGAGTGAATAAATTTTTAGTATTGAATAAATTGCATATATACATTATTGCCTGTGAAAATTGATTGAAAATTGAATTTCATAAAAACTTATTTTATTTTTTAATTTGTTTGTTTTTATTTCATTTTGCCGATTTTAAAAATACTGCGTGATTGTTTATACAACAAAATTTATTAGCGAATGCACGTTATGTTGATTTTGCAATGAAAAAATATTATGCAATCAAAAAATTATTTCTATGAATAATGTTTTTCAAAAAAAAAATCTTTTTAATAATTTAATTTATTGAAATCACTCTTTTATACATATTTTGATGAAATAGAATAGTTAAAAAAAATATTTCAATTATCAGATTCTGATCCAGTACCATAATCGGATACATTTGGAGAAGGTGAAGAAGGATTTGTTACAGATTCTTGGTCTGATTTTGTTGAGTCATTATCAGTTGAACAATGTGCTTGAGGATCATCATATGCTTCGTAATCTATAGGTGATGATGGTTTTTCCGATGAATTTTGCATAGATGGTATATACGAAGAAGTTGATGGTTGATCAAAAATTTCGGTTTTTGATATTGTTGTTTGTGAACGAAGGTATTTTTTTACTGCTTCACAATCATCGTCGGATTCAGACTCGCTTTTATTGATTAGATGATAAAATTTGAGAATTTTTCTTGGTTCCAAACTTTTGAGGAGGTTGATTTCTTTTATATCGAAATGTTTCAAAGGGTCCGGACAGAGAACGTATGGTAAATCATTATTGTTCTGGATCATGGATTCTTTGGTAAAATACTTTATTATGTATTTGTTCATGATCAAATCTTTTGAATAAAAAGTAAATCAAAATTACAAAAAAATCTTTTTCATGTTATAATTGAGAACAAAAATAAGCCATACCTTTCGAAATATATATAGCAGTGTCAGAGCTCATAACGTTCTGGAACAGTCAATCGTTCGACTAATTTTTTTTTCAATATTAAAATTTGCCTCGAATAATGAAAATAATGCAAAACCGCAGAACAGACAGTAACAGAAGTTGCTCAGCACATCACGGCACGTGGAAAATATTATCGTATTTGCTACAATCATTGCATTATTTCTGCAAACATTCGCGTGCGCATTTTTATATGATACTAGTAGGTAGCTATTATTAACAAGCGTGTGTTTTAAAATTTTTGAAAAAAAACAAGTTTTTAAAATCTATTATGACTATTAAATTTCGTGTTTATTTTAAATGATTTTTCAAAATATGGACTATATGGAGATGAATTATATTTCAACTATTCATTCAAAATATAATCAATCTATTAATTTGTATTATACACATTTATATCGTTTAAAATTGGAAAATATATACATAAACTTGTTAAATCTAAAAAAAAAATATTTTTAACTTCTCATTTAAATTTAGCGCTTTTTTCGACGTTTGCAAATATTAATAATATATCCTGCTTTGGGGATTTGTCAGTCGCAGTTCCCATAAGAGCATCAAAGAGTTTTTTTGATCTTATTGTTTCATTGCCTCGTTTGACGCTCGCATGCTCAGGGTTCGTTTCAATAGATTTTGCAATATTGCGAAAAAAATTCCGGCTTAGCACGTCTATTAAAAATGCGCATTGAGCATTCAAGATGTACGTAGTACATTGTAATACGTTTCGAGAGAAGATTAAATGTATCGAAGGAGAAATTCGCATAGGTTTTCTTTATTAAAAGTATGGAAATTAAATAAACGAATTCGCATTGCAGAAACGAAAGATCAAAAGGGGAAAATTTTTGAATGCATAAGAAAATTGTATGTTCACATAAATCTTTATGAGCGTTCAATTTCTTTTTCATTAATGCTAGATTGGATTTAAATTTGAGTATTCATATGAGATCAAAAGATTGTATGAACGTAATAAAGTTCAATTGTGTCATATTCATAAAATCAAACAAAATTCAATTTACTTCAGGTATATTACATAAAAATCCGATTTTTGCAAAATACAAAAAAAAGTTAAATAAACCGAACAAACCACATACGAGTCAATGATTTTCAATATACAAAATCAACCGTCGATGAATCAAGATTCGTTAAATTATAAAAGTGATACAACATTTCAAAACTCATAAATATCCATCATCAAATCCAAACATATACATTTTCAAATTAAATTAAACACCAACGAATCACATTACACAATCCCGTCATAATCACATCGCGACTTTTCCCAAAGGCCTCCGCCCAACAAACAAACTCCCATTCCCTCGAATCCGCAGCGGAAGCGAAACCAGCGAAATCCAAAAACCCATTATTTTTCCACGGCGACGACTCGCATTCTTATATCATCCGGTTCATTGACAAAAACCACCCCATGTCCTTATACCGTACGAAAAAAACCGTCGTTCGGATCAAAGCGCGGCGCATCTTTTATTTAGCGCACGCACTTTTCTCCGCACGATGATAATTTCCCCGCTTTTCCTTTAGCGGTAGGAACGTCAAAGGTCTAAAGGTTCCCCTCGTTTTGAATTTGGTCGTAAATGTGTATAAAGGACAGGTGTATCCTCGGGGAATCCCTGTTTAAATCCGCGTAAATAAGAAAGACGCTGAAATCTCGTCTGCGCCGGATAAATCGTTAATTATTTACTGATTCGTTTTTTTATGTATATTAGATTTCTTTTGTTAAGTTTTTTATAATTAAATTGAATTTATAATATTTTTCGATATTAAATTCGTTCTATTATATGCATTCGAATGATTTTTGCGTAATATGACATGTGGCTTGAAATTGATATTTTACAATGGATAATCGTTGTCTCGCGCCGCTCGTAAAAATGTTTTAGGTATTGTCTATTGATTTTAAATCGTCTGTCAAATTTTAAATTTTTTTTTTCGCGGCATTGATGTGCAGTCAGAGTGCGTTCGATTTGCAGAGTCCCCTCATTGTCGATTGCAATAAATAAATAAATGCGTCGATTTTATTGAGCGAAAGGAATTTTAGAGTTTCATTATGTCGATGTTAATAAAAATATTGTTTATGACGAGCATGTGCCGAAAAAACGACGATCCTCAAATTTTAATATTGCTGTTGTTTGATAGTTTGCAATTTTAATATTTTCCTCGTAAACAACGAATATTTAAATATTGAATAAATTTTTGAACGATTACTTTTTTAATGATTAATGTAACTGAATTTGAGTGACATCTATTTTTTATGATTTATATTATTTAATGTAATATTTTTTTTAGATTCACATCAATAGATTATAATAATATACAACAATTATAAATTATATATTTTAACTAGAAATATTTCTTTATGAATCATTTGAGACAATCTGTCAGTAGTTAGATTTAATTGTTACATGGCAAAGGACGATTTCAACATATTATTTTTATATAGTATCCATTGTCTTACGATAGGTTATATAGAAGTGATATCACAAAAATCATTAGAATTCAATTTAGAATGATCAATTTGAGAAATCTAGATCAATCACCTCTCAATCCGTACACATTACACAAATGCAGTACTGTACAAATTTCAATCTCGCCTGATTAGATTGCATTAGTGCATCGGCGGGTGCATTGCGCCAAAATCAAATCTATCCAAGGGTAGATTTTCGCAACCCTTTGCCACAATGCGAATTCGAAACTTGGCGAATTTCTCATCCCTCACGCTAAATAAATTCCGACCCTTTCGGCGTCGATTATTTGGGTTAGCACTTGATTTGCAGCGCGCAGATTGCAATTTATGCACCACGTGTGCATACGTCGTTTTTCTCTTTTATTATCTTATTTTTTTATTTATTCGTTTTACGAGCGCATCGGCATTTTGTTTTGCATCATAAAATGCGCGCGTTGTGCACGTTCGAATTGTGAAATTTCGCGAAATTGTTATGTAAAATCGTATCGTGTGCCGACTATGCAATAATGTTCGAAAATATTTGATCTGGAAAAATTATGCAGGTTGTTAAAATTTTTATTCGTTTGAATGTTGTTCATTTACATATTTTATTGTGTATTATTAAAAATTTGATGCATGTATGAATTTGGAAATGTATTTTTGTGAGCGTGTTTAGTAGTAATTTTAGTTATTTATAATATTATCTAATACATGAAAAAAATTGCAAAAAATCGAAAGTCATGAAATCGAATGGGGTTGAAATATTGTTGATTCCCACGGGATTATAGTTTTGTGGTGACTTTTTTGTGACAAAATATTTGTCACAGTTGTCACTTATCAATCTCTCCCGCCGTTTCATTTGACGTTAGTGACGGTTGTCGGATACAAAGTGGAGCTTTGTTTGATTCAAAAAAAGTTTTAAATTGCAGTGATATTTAAATAGTAGCATGGATTTACAAAATGGGTATTGGAATTTATGAAAATATATCAATTTCATACATATTATAGTTTTTCATATCGAAATATATAATTCAGTATATCAGTTTTATAAAAACTTTTAATTTCACTCGAAAAAAATATATACGAAATTTGTCAAATTCACTTCTTTCGATTATTAGATTCTTTCAATAGTATCCCACTAAAAATTTAACACCAACAAAGGGTTCAACACAATCCGACAATCGAATCCAAAGCACACAAACCAACCATTGTAAAATTTCATAAAAAAATCATCATGATCCGACATACGGACATCAAAGTTGGGGACGCGTTTTAAAACGACAACAATAAAACGACGTACCCCTTTAAAAAATCACAGTAACCAACGGAAGAACCCTTCAACGACCGGCCTCGTATATTTATGCGATTTTAAATCATACGATTTTTTTCCATCACATTGTACCTAATGAAACCATGATAATTGTGCACGCTCCTAGACCTGCGAGGATTGACCGTGAGAGTGCTCCCAACCCTTTTCAACCCCTTCAAAGCGTCTTCAGACACTTCTATTGTCTGATTTTTATTTATTTACCCGATTTACAAATTCGCATTCAATATGGCCGATCGGGCGTGCACCTTAAATGCCCGGTTATGTGTCGGAAACACGATAATTCACCTGGTACAATGTTGTACAATGGGCGTCGGTTTGTCGACGATTTTTGAATTATCGTTCGCAATAAAAAAAAAACGTGTATCGAAATTAGGCTTCGGGGATGATTTGTGAAATTTCGCATCGTCGATTTTATGATCGCATCGAAAAATTAGCGTGAAGTTTAATGGATTGAGTATATTTGGGATTTTTGATTGATTTTGTACCAACAAGGTTTTTCTTATAAGTTTTTGAAATAAAAAAAAAGAATAGTGTAATATTGAATATTTTGACCTATAAATGCCAAATTAATCTGTTAATTCACGATGAATATGATATGACCACAATATTTGCGCAAACGATAATGATCACAAAAGACGACAGAGGTATCAATTTATAGTCCGAAATATATTTAGGGGTTCGTTTTTGCAGGACTTAATTTCATTAGGAGCAGAATTGGAGCACGCTGGAATATTAGACGGAAAGGGGATCTAAAGTGTGCGGCGATCTAAATGTGACGTGACAGATGGACTTTCAAAAGGGATTTTCCCGCTTTTTTTCGATAAAATATGCATTCATTTTTTCCAAATTTCTACCCCGTATATGGCGATTTTGGGTCGAAAAGAACGATATTTTAATGACTACTCACCCTCGCAAAACGTGGTTAATCCCATTTTTTCAGTGTATGGAAAAAATACGACAGGAGGTCTTTGCTGCTGTTTTTTCGGTCGTTTCGGGTTAATTTAATAATGACGCTTTTTAGCCGAAATGGGGTGACAGTTTTCACGCGATTTAGCGAATAAAAATAGTATGTAATTCGATTCGTTTTACTTGTTGAAAAATGAACAAAAAGAACAAATATCGATCATATTCTAAATATAATACATAACAATAATGAAATTTTTCCACATTTTAAACGTATTGACGACGCTAACCGTTTTCAACGTTTCGTCATTAGAGTAATTGATATTGTCAAGGGACGATTCATCTTACAGACGGCACTGGGGTGACCAACCGTTACACACAATATGTCAAACGTGCCAAAATAAAACTGGCAAAAAACCCTCTAATGATCGCGAACGTTAAGCCAACAACTATCGCAGAAATGGGTATCGAGTGACTGAAAGGACTCCTCTGATTAATGGTTGAGCAGTTGGCGATGTCTTTGTGTTTTCGCGAAAGAATTCACGGGAAGATATCCATGGCCGTTTAATATGCTAATAATGACTGAAAAATAAAGATGTGTGGAACGTTTGAATTTAAACGGTGGGGCATTTTGACCCTTCCGGGCCATTTGAGCGTTTCGGTGCATTGTGCATCGCACTTGACTTATGGGTGTGCTTTTTTAAAAGTGTTTTGTGGATATTGTCTTCTTGAGTGCTGTGTCATTTGATATGAGACCGTTTTGTTTCATTGTTCTTTTATGAAATGTAAAACATTAAATTCGTACGTTTGTGCTAAATGAAAATATGATGAAAGGAATAATGTTTCTTATACGAGTTCTTTGTTGCGCGATTCGTAAAGTTTGATGTTATGAAGTTATTAGTTTTTCATGACCAATAAAATCTTTTGCAATATTGATAAAATTTTCAAAGTGTAACGATAATTTTATTTTTAAATTATCGTTAGTTTATTACCATAAATATGTATTTAATTTTTATTACTATTGATACTTAATTTGAAATTTTATTGGATATTCAACGATACTTAAGTTACATTTTATTTATATTATATATCTGATTCTCACAGTTTATTATATAGATATTTCTGATAAATAGCTTTCAACTGCCACTTACGCGAACATTATATTCATGATCTAACAAAGTTGTATTACGTACAATCATCATTCAACCATATTGTCCACAACACAATACATGTCCAGCAAAAAAATATCAACTAAACGACATTTAAACATTCATTTACAACCTTTCATACATCTCAGATTACATCTTGTTCACATTGTGGACTTCCTATTCGGACTCGCGCTTAGAATTGCATATTTTCAGAGCCATCATTAATTTTTACAGCCACTACCATACAATGCGACGTGGGGGAATCGCGGGTCATCACTTTCCGTCCTTATTGTGAAGAAGTCATAAATATTTTCGCTCTCGCCTCCCTTTTTGTGCTACACGTGTGACCTTTTCGCCAGCTAATGATTCCTAGGGACGATCATTCATCATCACCCGTTGATTTTCGCACCTACCATTGTCCCTTCAATGGTCCAGGATGCATATTAATTCGGTTACGACTAAATAATGACCGTCCCGTTCCCTTTCAGGCGCGATACGCTACATTAAATAATTTGGCTGAAAAAATTTATGATAGCGGCTAGGTGGCATATAAATGTTCAAATTATTCTAAATCCACGTCTATTCTATTGAATATAACGAATTTGTCTGCTGTTTTTTGATTTTTATTTAAAAAACATATATTTACTCATCTAACGTATTGCACTCTTGTTTATAAGTGCACTCGGATCAATTCGCAGAAGACATTAATTAATGTATTCACATAGAAGAGTATGCGTGTTTGCAGATCGTATACCATTCGAACAATTAATCGTGGTCTTATCTTAGCCATGGACCACTCTCATGGGTCCTTCTCCTAGTTGGATTGCAGGAAGCCTGAAAACGGTCTGCGGAATAAAAAATGGATAAAAAGTTGTTGGGGCGTTATCGTACTAGGTTTGCTGACAGCTGACGTATGATTCTGTTCCTCGAGCTATGCATCACGACGTTATCATTTAATTCGAATGCAACATCTTCCATGTTGCAAACTGTTGCATTCGTGCAATGGGGCGGTCGCATTCCGCTAACGACTGTTCTATGCCAGTGGTAAGTAATTTATTTTTTGACAAAGAAATTTAATTTTTAATTCATTAAATTCTAAAGAATCTTATGTTCATTCAATTAATATCTTAGAATAATTCAATGAATTAAAAATAATGAAATGAAATTTTGATCTTTGAAAATTTAGTGTTATTTTTAATGATTAAGAATAATATAATTTTTAGATTAAATTGTTCTTTCATATTATAGGGTTGACTATCCCGGTTTTATAGTCGATTCGTATGCTTGGACTCTAGGGATATATCCAAGTCGTTAGTCAGAAGGCTTATTTTCACGTTGATAGCAATTTTAATTTAAATGTCGGGATGGAAGATTGATCGCATTTTAGAATATCTGTGGTCAAATTTTTGTATTATAAATTTTTTATTTAATACGTTAATTCGGCATAAAAAAGTTAATTGATCGAGTCACGTGCTCTTGTTATAATGTATAATAACATAAATATACAAATATATAAAATATAGAATAATGATATTTTTTCGTACATAATTTCCATCTATAACGAACATCGGATACCGTAACTTTTAAAATCTTAAATTGCGCAATAACTTAATACCATAAAATTTTTCAAATTACTTTATACGGCATATTAAAAACCTAGCCAATAAAGCTTATCAGCTCAATTTTATCGAAATAATTCGCCAAAAAATTAGAACTTCAGCTCAAATCTGAAACAACCTTTCCGTTTTGTTTCGACGCGTTTTTCGTAGCGTCGTAAAGATTATATTGATGAATAAAATCGCGGCGGTCTAATAAAATCCGACTATAAAGACCATAGAATTCGCCATGATGAGGGAAATAAAATGAAATTAGAAACCGTCAGGGTGGGCAACATCGGGGACACAATCCCGGTCCAGATGGGGATGGGGCGGGCTAATTCTAGATCTCTTCCACCAATCAAGATTATCCGCAATAAAAACGTTACCCTAATGTCACCCCGAGTATTTTTAATCAAACGAACCTGTATTGTACCTACCTTTTGTCTATAGCGGTGGCTGTAGTGGAGTTCAAAGGTTTTGATATAATTTGTATCAAAAGAAATTACGTATCAGATTTCTAACCATTATCATCATATGCAATTTATGTAACATCTGATGAAGGTTTTTCGATTCGAAATAATTTTAGGTTATAGTGTTTGAATGCTAAAAATCATATTTTATTAAATAATTTGAGATTATAACCATGTATTAATTGCATCAATTATCGTTAAATTTTTATAATCGATGGAAATTAATACGTTCGAAAAACTATGGAAAAATGGTGACATTTTTTCACAAATTGCTCAAAACTATTCGAAAAATCTCAAATAAACTTCACAAAGATAATTAATTACATAAAAGAGGGATCTGATTATTATTCTGATAATACAATATATTATATGAAGTGGGTGGATGTCGCGTCAACCCTCAAACTCTCACCCTCGCCCTCAAGCTCCTGGGGCATTGTCTGAAGCACCTCAGTTTCTTGTTTCTTTTTATTTGCCCGATCTCGTACATTATCGGCTTAGTGCTTAGCCATCCCTTCTATTCCTCATCATCATAATAATAATAAGCGAGGAAATTAACTCGGCGATCCCGAAATGCATAAAAAAATTACGCACGATACTGAGGGGGTAGTACGCCCGTATAATGATAATTTATCTATTATATAAATTTTTTCGCCTGTGCTCATCTCAAGATTTCGAGTTTTGAATATTCATTTTTTGATGCGAAATCGTTCGTGTATGATTAATTCGTTATAATGATGGAGGTGACATAACGAGAAACGTTTTCATTGTGCTCGATTTGAGGGTTGAGGTACTCGTTAGTGTAAAGTAATCATGTGGTTTAAATTTTTAAGTGCATTATGTGAATGGTTCGGAATTTTGAATGATATTTGAAAATATTCGCTTACGTTATTTAACATAATTTATATTTTAGTGGTTAGTTTTCGTATGAAATTTTTGTATTTTCATGGAATTCGGATCATACCACGAAAAGTTTTCATTTGAATTTAAATAAGTGTAGGATTATGTAAATTTGAAAGAATAGTTATGGTGAAATTTGCAACTGAATATGAATATGCAAAATTGAAACTATTAACGTACATTGCGAATGGTATTTATAGAGTTCGCGTAATTGAAAATCTAGAAACAGTTTAATAAAATCGAGCATATGAAAATGAAAATATCTAAAATAATCAATTTTTGTATGCAAATAAATATAATCTTTTAAATAGAATTTGAATAACGAAAAATGCGGGTTCGCGCGAATTCAACGACCGAAACAAAAAACCTCAAAAAATGCAACTGCTATCCTTTCACGTAAACCCGAACCAAGTCTAAAGGAAATTCTAGTAAAAAAAACCTTCAAAAAACTCGAGTATTAATGGAGCAGAACCCCTTGAGCCCCCGAAGGAAAAAAGCGCGCGAAACTTTCCCCGAACCGTCCAAGTGTAAATTTCAAAAGCGGGACACTCAAGCCCGTCGCAAAGACGTCGCCATTTCAATCCTGGTCTATCTCCAGACATCTCGATTGGTGTGAACCTGCTGGATGAATGTCAACAATGAGGGAGGCAGGAAACAATGTGAAGAAGGTCGGCAAGGACGGGGATCCTTTCCCGAAAACACGAGGAATTGCGTAGACACCGTACGTACCGTGGAGACGCTTTTGTTCCAGGATTTTTCAGAAGTAATTCGCTCATCTGCCATTTTTTTGGGCGGTTGGCGACAGGGGTGGTTTCACCTTGAAGGTCGGGTTGACTTTTTTGTCCTTGAAATGTATATTTTTTGCCCCCCATTCATGTTTTGTAGCGATTTTGATGGGTTTTTGGAGGCTTTTTTTCAAGTGCTGGATGGTGATGGATTTTTATTATTTTTTCAAATCATCATTAGAGAAAGTGTTGATATTAAAACTGTGTGAAATTTAATTATTATAAGTTCGATTGAGTATTTTGCATAAAATCGTGTCAAAGAAAAACTAGGAAAATATAAATTTTCATAAAACAAGTTATACAAAGGATCTCATAAAAATATACAAATTAACAGAAGTACATATGTATATGAATTTCAATTCTTATAAAACAGGATTCAAGTCTCACTATTTTTTTGAAAGCTTTTACTTTATAATTTATGTATGTATTAAAATTCAGTTCCTTTTTAAAAAGATACGGAAATTTCAATGCTTTGACGATCTTTCGCGAAAGTATCGTCTATCGTCAAGGGGAGAGGATAGGGCTCAATGAGACGAGAGTGTTAAGATTTGTTCCTAGGTTGAAATGTGTATACATTTCCGAAACAAAGTCGAATGCTTTCATGCAAATTCAAAAATCCTGAAAGAGAGACTCGCCCAAGGCACGATCCAGCCCGTCAACAAAGAATCTCTCACGTCTTTATTTTTCCTTTATTTCCTTCCAGACGTCGCGTTTACTACCTATTTTCTGTTAATGGAGCTCTGTCCAAGGATATCGCGAAAACTGTGTACATGTATAATTTTTTGTCACACTCATCTATATGCACTTATCTCGGTGTCGATGGCTACAAGTACGTGGACGGGAAGGCTCTCAGACCAAAAGTCTTGAGAGTCCAACGAACTCCATTGTGTCCTTTGACTTTTTCTAGACTGTGGTGAGGTGGGTTCTGTTTTTTTGCTGACTCGCTGAAAGATTACTCTTCCTTTTTATTTCCTTTCGGTACCTAGAAATTTTTTATCGCAAGGAAGCAATTAAAAACCTTAAAAGTTTCTTGTACTCAACTTACGTAATACTTTTTTTCTATCCACAAACCATTTCGTATTATTTTACATAGACGTATAGAAATTATGTTATGATTGTTAAGCGTGCTCCCATTTAAGTAATTACACGTTGAGGCAGTTGAAGAATGACTTTCGAAGGATGCCTTTTTAGTTTGACGTTTAGGACTCAATTACCGTATTCAGGGCTTTTCCTGATTTTAATAAAAATATTTACTTTTATTTTCTATTATCGATTTCGAAAACAATCACGACGTTATTAAACAACTTTTGAACACAAAACAAACAATGACACATCGAAAACGACCCGCATCCTCATTCGACACGTAGTCACTAATGTCCGAGAGTTTTATAAATTTGATTTGTACACCCTGTCGAGACATACAAATTGTTTTACAAGCTTAACGATTGCATCGCACGATAACGAACAATAAGGGAGCCCATTACGCCAAAGTTCCATCGGCCGAGCTTACATAAGCTCTAACGACACGGCATCTTCAACCCCGTTCGTATAAATTCGATAATAAAGTCCAATACGAGACCACCTTCGTTTTAACGACTATGAAATAAGAACGCTTCAATTGACCGGTCGACGACTCCTATATGTTTACGATGTAATTTTTCGGTCGGATATTAATGCGGCATATGTTTCGATTGTTGTGGAATATGACACATTGTTCTCAATGAGACTTCTGTACCTGGGCGTACCTGGTGCTAAGCACTCGACATTATTCCATTTGAAAATTGGATCCATTAAGGACAACTGTTCGAGTTTGGTTCGCTATGCAATTGTGAAATTTCAATTTTCATGATTGGTCGCGCGTGCTGCGATTTTCTCGTTATTAGTTTGTTTAAGTGTAAAGGAAACTTGCAAAATTTTTATGTAAATACGCATTTGGTAATAATCAGATTTATCTAATTCTAAGATTGATCAATCTTGTACACATTCAGATCACAGAATCAATCCAGTTTCTTTTCAGTATATCGTACAAAAAAACTTAATTTATACGATGTAAACTTAGATATTTTGAAACGATTACCCCGTTTCCTTTTTGATTCGCATTGTGTCGAAACGTGTTTATTAAAAGCCGTAGCCGTTGGCATTTGATCCTTTTCATGTAAAGTCAAACGAACTGGTCGAACGAGTGTGGCTCGTGCCACAGAGCGCTTAATCACACAAAGATAATGTCGCACGATTGGAACAAAAGAGTAACCCAGACATTTCAATATCAATTTCGTTAATGCACAGCTCTTATATACGACGATAATATCGACGAATCCGTTTCGTAACTTTCTATTATTTCATTGTATTCGGAAAAATTCGGATCATACCCCACAGATATACAATAACGGTTAATTGTTTTCACGCTGCGTCCTCCTAAATATGCGACAATACACATGTCTTATCCGCCCCATCCGTGATTTGTTAAGTCTTGGGGAGTGTCTTCGGGAGGACTAAGGATTGTTCCCTTTTGCTTCCTGCGACCGCCCCGTCTTACGATCTGCTAAGTACGGAAACAAAGATTAATTGGTTGTCGTTATATGGCGCGTCCAAATATGCGAAAAGCAATTATTTCGTCCGGGGACAGGTCGCTGTGGGGCGAGGGTAAGTGTTCGTGACAAAGAGAAACAATATCTCGTCGAAGAGACTATTTCTGGTAATACGAGAATCTGACTTGTCTTCCCAAATATAAACGAGTGGAGGATTTCACGTCAAGGTGTGTCTTATTGTCGATTTGGAAAATTTCGATATATGTGTTATGCTTCGTTTGTGAAATTGTTGTTTGCTAAGAACACAAAAAGTTTTGTCATGTATGTGAATTATATATATGTATGCATAATGGGAAGGAAATTTTTATGAAGTTTTCGTTAATATTTTTTAAAACTAAACGTTTTTATCGTCTGATATTTGAGCTTTTTTTTCATTGTCTTAATTTTCCAACTTATAAACTTTATTTAGCCTTGTAAAGTCGTTGTAAATAAAGTGGTGGATTTTTTTTTTGTAACAAATAAACGTTATAATTTTTTTTTTAAATTGATTCATCAAAATAAGATTAATTTACACCAAGAATTTCTTGCCAACGATTTGGTAGCATAAAATTAAAAAAATCAAACCTAACTTAACTTAACCATTGACACTTCCAAGATCATGAACAAGAAGAGGTGTGGAAACGAAGATAATGAAAAGGAAAAGTTCACATCTTGGTGAAAAAAAAAATAAACAGTAAACTATTTTACTCTACATTTTTTGTAAACATAGAAATTTCAAAAATGAAGAATAGTACATATAAATCAATGATATTAGTTTTAAATTTGTTACCATTCAGAATTGTACAATGATATTACACGGTCTGTACATGGATTCATATACCGTCATTAAACAATAGTTTTTAGTATTAAAATTCATTAAAAGTGAATCTTTTTATATTACAAATAAAATTTTTGAATTTGCAATGAACAATGAAAAATAATATCCTACATTGTATTTTGCTCATACTAATCATGTTACTAAATTCAAAATGGCAACACGTCAAAAACTAACCACGACCACAACAACACCTCAATCCCAATAAATTTAATCCTATTAAACCGAGATCAGCACACCGCATAATTGACATTTGAAAAACGTAACTGTTTTGATGCGAGTTTTTCGCTCGAACGCACGCGCCGGCGTCGGTCTCGACCAGATAACACACGACCATTGACCACCGTTAATCCTCGAGAGCTCTTGATCGGCTTGCATAGGATTTTTATCGTCTCGTGCGACTAATCTCGATGGTGCCACCATGATTCGGCGATGGTGCAGACGCCTAATGGCCAGCACGAGCCGAGGCGCCCGTCCATCTCAACGACCAGTTCTTTGCGCTTCGTTAGTGCCGTTAATTGCTGATTGATAAGAAGCGAATGTTGATTAGTAAATAGGCGTGTTGTTGTGCGTTGAATGGTCGCTTCTTGGTTTCAAGTGAGAGGTTCATGGTTTTTTATGAACCTAAACGAACTATTATATGATATGGTGATGTCAATTATGATTTTTGTTGAAGGTTTTGCATATACTCCGCCCCGTTGATTTCGGATTGGAACTGAAAGAGACGATGTTCTAGAAAGATTTACAGCCCGTCGAGTTATTCGAGCGACGCCCGTTCAACCAATTGGGGGAGTGTACGCCAAACGCAGAAAACCCACTTTTAAAAATACCCCATAATTCTTGCTGTGGTGGGTGCGCTGATTTATTCTTCGTGTTTGGAGGGTGGGTGGGTTGGGAGGAATTGGATGCCTAAGGAGAAAGGTGGTTAATTTTGATGACACGAATAAGTGAAATTGATCAGATTTTTGAGAATATTTATATTATCATTTTGAAATACCATATGATATAATATTGCTTAAAAGGAAGATGAAATGGGGAGGTTTGAGGCGTGTCAATGAAAGGGTATAATCTCGATGCACCCCAAAGTTTGAAACGCTCCTTTATCATTAGCTTAGTAAAACCACTGTTACGTTAATAATGCAGATTATGTGACGTGTGCCGACTTTTTCATAGTTATATAATCGACAATGATGATTATAGTATCGGTTTCTATTGAGTGGTATTTTATAAAAAAATGGTTTCAATTATTTATATTCAATACTACATATTGAAAAATTTCTTTAAAACACGCAATAAATCCAAATTTCAATAACGCACAATCCGCCAGATAAGAGCCATTCAAAAAATTAACATATCTCGACTAATTGTAAAACAAATCCACTTTCCAGCAGAGTCGCGTTTCAACGGTAAAACAAAACCGCTAGTAGGAAAAAATATAAAAGCGTCGCATTTGTTATGCGAGGGGGCATCAGTCATTAGCGGTCGTTAACGTTGACGGCGATGACTCCGAGACGAAGTTGTCGCTACTTTGGCCGGTGAAAGAGCTCGTGTAACATTACATGAGGATGGATCTTCATCAGCTCGAGTGACACGAGCCGATAACGGAGGCCACAGCTATTTTGCGTCCATCGAGTGCCATTATTATATGACTTTTGTGTCAAGAAAATGTTAAGCGCCAGCGATTTTCAATCGAATTTTTTCAACAAATTATTCAATTATGACTTTTAATTAATAAAATAAACTTTCAAGAATCAGATTAAATATAAATAAATTAAATTTTAATATTTTTTCGATACAATTAACCCTTTCAATGAAAGTGAAAATATATACTATTTTAGAATTAAATGAATTGTAAAAAATTTCACAACAAAATCAAATCAATATTAAATAATATTTTCCAAATGGATCTCAATATATCACATATTAAAGCTTGAAAAATCCTGCCATATATAATATATAAATATAATTCACGACGGAAGAGTGGTCACGATTTCGTAGACGCGCAACTTGCTGCTTATCGGCGCGCGGTTTTAATTGTGAATGCTGAATAAATATTCCATAGGATGGTTCGTTTTAGTCGGAAAATGCGATAGATCCAAGAAGGCCCAATCAGTGCTGGTTTTCAAGACGTTGAAATATCGCTTTTAAGGATGTACTAATCGCTCCGGCAAGATCGATGTTCACAAAAAGTGGCGCGTTTGTCTCCGCTCGCGAACGGCTTCTAATCTCAATGATTTGTAATATATCCTAGTCGCGGTTTCGAATTATCTTCGACACAAATAGAGACGTTAAAGAATAGATTCAAAGCATAAAAAAGTGATGTTCTACTTAAAAACGAAAAAAAAACTAATTTTTCTAAACGTACATAATTACCTTTCGATTCACCCTAAACATTCTTCACGTTTTACGAGCGGCAATTAGTCGCTTTGAAAAATGAGACTTTGTGCTAAAAAGCGATGGTTATCGTCACATTTATTTAGTTCGAAAATAACAAACAAACCATCCAGAATCTTCATTTAACTTTCTTTGTCGATTGTTTCCGAATTATCTGTCACAATGAGAGCAGAGCTTTCGTTCACACGGCGTGTCGCGGTTCGCGAACCGTGTAATTCCCAAATTAGCTTCGAATCCCTTCGGTTGTGCAAGAAGTCCGCAACACAAGAGTCCCTTGTTGTTTTCGTGAGGTCGCATTCCCCAATTCGGTCTATTGGAATCGGAGAATCCGATAAAATCTCCGTTCGTGCGCGATAATGAAAGACTCCCGACAAATTGCCGTTGCCCCAACGTTAAACAGATCTTCTATTGTTTTGTACCATTATCTCGAAGATTCTTTCCATTTCTATATATAAATACATATTTTTTCAATAATATTTCAATAATTAAAACGACATAAGATTGATCAAAATCACCGGACGACGAGATTTAAAATCAAATCATACATTTATTTAACCAAACTAATTACAGCATACTTGTATCATCGTCAACATCCTGAGTTATCCGGCAAATATGCGCTTCTTTTTCAATCATATAATATATTCGAAGAAACCACAATCTCGATACGCGCATTATAATGGCTGCGGCATTCTGAGAATATCCACTTCGTTTTGTATAAGATTTCGATTTTTGTTGCCGTTTTATTTATTTGCGTTTGTTAAGTGTCATTAAGCGATGCTTCTACGCGTATCGTCAGTTTAGTTTCAATCAACTGTTCGTGATCGTTTGCCCGCGGACGTGACACGAAATGACACTCTCCGTAATGACAATTATTTTATCACCTCTGGGTTCAGATGGGTTTTTAAACCCGGAGGCGAATAAAATAAAAGTGTGCGTGTTAAAAAAATATTTTTTTATTACTTTCGATTTACGAAACTTAAGTCAATATTTTTTTATTTGGTTATTGATTCTATAGAATCATATAATTATATACATCTTTTATTTGTCACTCATTTTCTAAATAGATTTTTTATATGTATAAAAAAATGAACATGCCCTTTTTTAATGCAATAGATTAAGTCATTAAGTATCGATTAGTTTCATTAAAATTGCATAATATAATTCCATACACCCACTATATATTTTTTTTAATATCACACAATCGTCAATTATAACGTAATTAAAATTTCGATCTCTTCCACGATATCCCATAACAGTCATTAATGAATAATTAACACCTTTGCGTTGACGATGGCACCTACGCTTCTCCTATCTCATTTCAATCATGACGTGACGTCAACTTTAATTTTAGCATTACGATAGTTTTTAATTTCCATTAAAGCCTCTCCACCATAGTGTGACTTCAATTATGATAACTCTATTGGCCCACGTATGTATTAATATTTTCATTTATAAAATAAATATTAAGGGTATAGCCATTTTGAGCACGTCACGAAAAGTAATGACGTTTTTGCCTAGCTGGATTTATAACCGCGTCAAGCAAAATCTACAATAACTTGTCACGTATCACGCCACTAAAGGGTTACCATATGGTAATGGTTGCACGAGATCGCTTTAACTAATGAGAAGCACAGAAAATTATTGCAGTTATCCCTCATGCCACTGTAAAATCCTTTTAGTTCTGAAATTTGTTAAGAAAAAGTTTCGAAATTCACAAAAAATCAATCTAATTATGAGTATATGAATGGTTTATACAATATATTTTTTTCCATCATATCAAAAAATAATATTTTATAAATAAATTTAATCAGAATTAGATTATATAAATTTAATATTAAAATCTGAGATTCAATTTATATTATTTTTATCGATTATCTCATTCTCGGTTTATCTATCAATTGAAACGTCTCGAAGTACTTCGAAAATGCATACTCTTCCCCATAAGCAATAAAATATTGTATTGCTTGGGGCGCAACATTGTATAGTTTTGCCCGCGTTATTAATTTTATATACTAATGGATCGTAATCGTTCTGTGTTTAATTAGAAAAAAGAGCCGTTTTATTGGATATAAAAAGTGAAATATACGATCGAATTCATCGAGACGCTTTTATGGTTAATTCCATTGATGGAGGGTGTGATTCCGTATAGAAAAATGCGCACCTAAACATATTCAGTTTCTACGATTTCGAACGGGGTGAAATGATTGCTTCGAATAAAAACGAGGGTTGTGAATATCAAGAAAATTTAGGTAATAGAAAATTCATTCATCAATACAACGAAATATCCGCTCATAAACCATAATAATACACAGAATGAAATATTATACAACAGAGTTGCATTTGTCATATACATACCATGCAATAAAATTTTGCAACGATGCACGAAAATCCATAAAATCCTTCATCCATATTGCAGACACTAATATGAAATCGTCATCGTCCGATACGTACACAATAACGTGTAATCCTCGCGTAAAAATCATCGACACGTGCACGAATTCACTTAAGATAAACACTTTGAATTTATGCTCGTCTCTCGTAAAACGGGCAAGAACTGGGCGTAAAATTGGGCCGAAACCGTTTCGGAGCCCTCCGATGAAGGCTCGTCGTTTTACAGTTATCGGTTATGAAACGTTTCAGGTTTTAAGTATCCCGTAAAACTGGCGCTCTTCGATGTTATTATATTATGGTGGTGTTTTGTTGTTCTTTTTCGTGCGATGTGTTGTGACTATGCGAAGTTTTACGATTGACTTCGAGTGTGAAGGATCTTCAAACAAATAAAATCGTCGTAGAATTCGAATAGGGTTATTGAAATGTCGGGTTTCTCGTAAATCATTTGAAGATTCTGATGTTGAGGCTCTTTGAAAAAAAAATCTTGAATATTAAATATATGAATCAAATATAGTGATTTGTGTATGAGTAATAAATTGATAACGATCCGTTTTTGATTGAACTTACGTAAAAATTTGAATTGATTGGTCACATATTAATGAATTATACTGCGATTAGATAATAGAATCATTCCACATATAAATTTTCAACAGTACGTGCTGTAGTTATTTTTAAATATTTGATACGTGCAAAAATTTAATATAGCATGGGCACATACAGATTTTAAATTTTGTATAAAAAGAGGATCGAAATAAAAAAGAATCATTCAGTCCTCTGAAGTTGTTCAAAAAACTACTTCAAAATGGTCTACTCATCAAACATCGTCGGCGGAATTTTAGTTGCGTTAGCAATCCAGGTAAAATAGTGCATTTTTAAATTTAAATTTATATAAAAAGCTGAATTGGCTAAATTCAAAATTTATTTTTTATTTCTAAAGGCTCTTGTTGTCCATGGTGTTCCTTGTGAAAATAATGAACTTACATCATGCTGTATCCCACCACCACCTCCATGCAAACCAGAGCCAAACCCTTGCTGTATTCCACCCCCACCGCCACCACCATCAAAATGCGAATCAGAACTAAGATCATGCTGTATTCCATCATCATCCAAATGCAAACCTGAAACATTACCTTGCTGCATCTTACCATCACCACCATCACCGCCGCCAAAATGCAGTCCAAAACCCAAACCATGCTGTGTTCCACCACCACCAAAATGCAAACCAGAACCAAGGCCTTGTTGTGTTCCATCTCCAACATCATCACCTATATGCAAACCTCAACCAAAACCTTGTTGTGTTCCACCACCACCAAAATGCGAATCTGAACCAAGATCATGCTGTGTTCCACCACCACCAAAATGTGAATCAGAACCTAAACCATGTTGTGTCCCACCACCACCAAAATGCGAATCTGAACCAAGATCATGCTGTGTTCCACCACCACCAAAATGTGAATCAGTACCTAAACCATGTTGTGTCCCACCACCACCAAAATGCAAACCTCAACCGAAACCTTGCTGTGTTCCACCACCACCAAAATGTGAATCAGAACCACAACCATGCTGTGTTCCACCACCACCAAAATGCAAACCCCAACCAAAACCTTACTGTGTTCCACCACCATCAAAATGCGAACCAGAACCTGAATCTTGTTGCATTGCTCCACCTTCAAAATGGGAATCTTAATTAATATTCAAATTCAATATAATGTAAAAATATTGAAATAAACATCAATTCGTTGGAGATTCTAATATTCAATTTTTTTCTGGAAATCGTACAACTTTTTATATATTTATTTAAAAAAATATATACTCACGGTGACACTAATTAATCTATTTTCCCCATTATAAAATCAACAATTTATTTTGGACATTTAAGAAACCATAAAAATTCACGCATTTTCCCGATCCAACGTTTATTTATCAACTTCGATGCCTACTCGAAGTCGGAATTTACGGTTTTCCATTTAACGGCCGGTTCAATTTTTAACGTTACGCGCTCGCGTTTTTCCAAAGCCGCCCTCCCGTTTTATGGACATTTAGTAAATAAAAGCTCGCGTTTTATCGCCTTGCCGTGTGTACTGACAATGTTGCATTTTGATGGTCTCGAAACCAAATTTACGGTCGATACATAATAATATTCTCCTATTCGGTTAAAACGGGCCCGTTTATGAACGAAACGGTGTGGCCGTATCGCAATCATGAACACGTGCCCGCAATAAACAATTAACTACCGGACATTACATGCGTTTATTCAGAACAGTAATGATACATAAATTATAATTTGTAAGTATGTGAAGTCATCGTAATAGAAAATTTAATGAAAAATGATGGATTATTCCATAGAAACTTTATCAATCGTGTTAACTTTACACCGGTTCTAAATTCCGAACTTAATCCTTTGAGCTTTTGCAGTTCGTAAAATGAGATCGACTATCGAAAATAATAAAAAATGGAACAAACTAACTGCGCAATGGGGGGTCGGCTACTGCACTTTTATCGTTTATCGTAGAAAACCGTCATTTCTACGGGCCGGAGGTTATTATGACTTGGTAAAACTTTAAATGAAGCCGTAAAACTTCCTTGAAGAGAGCCATAAGACATGTGGAAGTATAAGAAGCTTTTAAAAGCGGGTCGCGAAAGGATTATTTATATGAAAAGATAAACATGGACATGTTTGACTGTTCTTCGATTCCTGAATTCAATTATTTCGTAATAAAATACGCGATATTTCAGTGCGTTATAAAATAACTAATGTAATATATTTATTGAAAATATTTTCTGATATTGCATAAAAGATTTTCTCGTTTCATGTGTTGGAATTAATAAAATTCTTAGGAATTTATGAAATGTGAAAAAAAAGATCGTCACTTTAATAAGCGACGCAGTTTACTCATAGTACATTTTAACGATCAAATACGTGTAAAGCAATAAAAACGAACTTTATAGAAATGCAAATAATACCCGGATAATATTTCAAGTGTCCTGTCGCGTTTGAGGGTTCAAAAATTAAAGTGGCGCCGACGGAGGGATGTTTCGAAGTGAAAATTGCGACTCGAGCAAACACAGATAAATTTTATTATATGAAAACGGAACTCCGCTTTAACCGTCCGTAAATGAACATTAAAATTTTAAGAAGTATGAGCACGGGGCGCGTTCTTGAAATTTACGCCTCGCGATATAAAAGAAGATTATTTTATAACAGGACTAATCCCGGGGCAGTAAAAAGTTGAGGGGAATCACTCGACCACCTCATACCAGAATTTTACACCACCCTTTTCGAATAATAATGGCGAAAATTTATAATTAGTATATAAAAGTAGACAATTATCTATTAAAAAAATATATATCTCGAAGATTTCACATATTAAATCAGCAAATGGGAGCAGTTAGTTCTTTATGGCTGCGTATCTAGACGCAATTTAAAATTGCTCGCATTTGAAATATTTTTGTGTGTGTCTGTATCGTGAAGTTATCCAGACTAAAATGGTATATAATTTTGAAATCCTTTGTTTCGTCGTCGGACCGGTGTCGTAAAACACAAACGCGAGTGCATCCGACTAATTGCCAATGCCAGCTCTGGACGAGCATAAATGCATATAGCAGACGACACAACCCCTTCAGCCCTTCAGTCTGAAAATGTACTTATTTTTGTATATTACAATACGTAAGGATGTACTGCTTCGAAAAAAAATATCTGAAATACAGGGTTGGATTTAATTTTTTGCTATTTTTTTCGTATGAACATTGAAATGTTGGCTCGTATTATTTTTTGTGAAACAGCACACTTGTAAAGGTTTAATATAAGCTGTATGATGAACTGAAAAACTAAAAAGCATTCTATTGTGTCTTTTTTTAACAATAAAATAAATGGTGTTTTATTCAGCAATAAAATAGATATTCAATTATTGAAATATTTTTAATCTTTGATTAAATTGAATTTTCGAAAGCATTTATTATGTAGATTGGTTAAGATAATTAAGAAAATTACTGGGTATAATTTTACGATCGCGAGTGGAAAGACGGTTATCACGCGCGTTGTACAGACCGAATAAAAGTAGACCGTAAAAGTTGGGGGTTTTATTAACTCAGACGACAATACGGTTACATTAACAACAGGTATATATGAGAAGATGATGCGACCAGCTCAAACAAGACACTCACCAAGACTTGATTAAGGAAATGAGCTTCTGCACTTCAAGGAATGCACGAACAACATTGCAATATTATTTTTACTTGATTAAAATTTTCACTATCGAGTTAAGCGTACTATACAAACTTACTATCAATTTATATTACATTTTTAAAACAATTTAATTCTTAAAAATACAAAGCTGAACCAATATCCATTTTCAATCTTCTTATTCTGTTCAAGGCACGCATACGTTTTAATAATCCATTCATTTTATACGACAATGTCTTGTTTATTTAAAAGGACGACCCTCGTTCGGAAAAATACACATTCCTCCAACGTTTGATTTCCATTTCCGCGAAGACTTCATCGGGCGGGTCGCTCCTTTAATGGGTCGTTAAAGTTTGATTGCCTCCGTGGAAAGTCGGCGAGTTTTCACTGTACAACCCCGTATAAAAATACACAAGTATATCGCTGGTATAATATATATATTCGGTTGGATTTTCACTCGGTGAAACATCCGCGATTCTTAATGTCTTTTCCATCTATTAACGTTTCGCCCCGAGACGGAATTTAATCCGGATCGTAAAGATGCTGGTGCGCTTTTTCATAGTTTCGCGACGATAAAATGCTTTATTAGATATTCATATTCATGGCGCGATTCGACTTTTAGGAGTTCTTTCGATGATGTACGTTAATTAAAATTGTTTTTATTATATTAATGTGTGCTCTTTCATGCACCTGTTTGGAAATTAAAAAGATTTTAGGTTAATGATTATTGATTTGAAGTATACATATTTAACTAGGATGAATATGTTCGAAATTGATTAATTATTAAAAATTATAATCATCGTTGCAAAATTCGATCTATATAAATTTGATGATTTGAAAATCTATTTTATAATTAAAATTTTCATTACCACATGTGTCCACGATGTAATAATATGAGAAAATAATTTCCTAAAAATTCGAATACTTAAAACAATACCTTTTCGATTAATTTCATGATCAATGAAAATAATAATATCACATAACCCTATTGATCAATATGAATCATTTATTTAAAAAAAATACAATTTTCTCACAGAAATCCGTTTTTGAACTATCTGTTTTGCTAATCTTTGTTCGCACGATGTCTTCGCTTCTAGATTGAAATCAAAACATTTTACGACCATTCTCTCGCCCCCGAGGTGCAAAGAATGAAGATGTTAAATTACCCCTCGAACTCAATCTAGATCGGTTCTTCTACAGGGGGTGGACTTGCATATTTAAAGAGGTCACATTCTTGCACGGAACAGAAAGAAGAACGGACTCCACCAACATTTACGACCTCGTAAAACGTTTGATTGTCGCGATCCTCTTTGTGTTTTTTGACCTGAAGCACTTGACAGCCTTGCCAAGCCATCATTCTATCTTACACTGTCATTTCTACGGATTTTCGTTTGTAGCACATAAAAAAATAACCCATAACATGTGGTAATTTTAATTTTATGCATGGACGTGCACAGGTGGGCCGTGTCGTGTTTTCACCATTTCATTTTTTGTTCAGTTTTGCGCTTAATCCTCCGAAAGGACACAATGGACTATTTCGAATGTGAAGATGACAACCGCAGGCTCGCTGACGTGTCTAAAGGATCGATTCGGTGTGTGCGGCCGACTGTGAAATATTGGATTTTGGTAAATATCACATGAATAGGGCCGTGAGGACGTGAAATTTAAATTGAATCAAGGCGTAATGACACAAAAAGAGGTCCTTCTGACGTACGTCATCATAATCCGACGCTAATGCCTCGCCGAGACATGACCGAGTGTCCTTCAGAGTCCTTATGAAATGTGAATTTTATTTTTGTTATTTATACACTTCAATGATGTGAAAAGATATCCGGGTCTCGCAATTATTGTGTTTAATATATTACGTGTCGTTATCATAACGAGACGTAATATTAGACGAATCATAATAATCATTGAATCGTTTAGATTGCCCCGAAGGTATGAGGGCACATGTGTGTTTACTTTGGACAATCTTTTAAAGGAATATAATGTTTTTTAACAAGTTGTGAAATCTGATACCGCAGGGGCATCTATTCATTGTTATTCTGACGTGATCTTGGACTCCTTTTAAGTTTTATACGATTTCATCTTATTTTTTTACGTCATATTTATACGAAAAACCAATTCAATACGTATTGAAGGGTCTTCTTTGAAAATTAAATTCTTGCCCGTATCACTCGATCTCAATTTTTTTGAGAATATTGAAAAAGCAGACAAAAGTTTGAAGCGAACGAATATTTTGACGAACGGTATCAAGTATATAGATTTTCACTTCAGATAGTTATTATTTATTTCCCATTAATGCATTTTTATTTAATGATGTCCTTATTTAGGTGGACGCGATCGTGTTTCACCAAACTAGCTTTGTTTGCGGAAAGGAGAAAGTTTCCTTTGAAAATATCAGATCTTTTTTTTGTGATGAATGAGGGCACGAAATATGATTTTACAATATTGCTGGACATGTTCGGATTTCGTAATATCCCTCTCTACGTTTATGTATCCCTCTTTTTCGGTTTATTTGTACAAATTGAACGGGCAAATTGGGTTTTCGGTTACGGTGAGAGCTGTCCAAACCGTAAACTGATATCCTGTGTTATTTTTGAAAGAAAGTATGAAGATGAAAAAATATTGACGTATCGTAAGGTACACAAAAAAGGTTGTCTGAATAAACAAATATATTATGCTTTCAATAGTTGCCTAGTCAATTAATAATCATACAAATGATTCATTGAATTAAAAGAGTCATTCGAAGCTCTTGTGAACAATCCGAGGATCACACTCGAGCATTTTTCTTTGAACAATCTTCCAGCTTTCAAACGACACTCTAAGAATATACGAAACATTAATAAGCCTTCTGGTTAAATTGATCACTTGTCAGCTTTTCATCTTCAGCTCGGTTCAGTTTCTTGTCCACAATTAACTCGTGATTCACTCGACTCCTTTTATCATTCACACATTTCTACATCCAAGTCATAACGACATATAAATCTCGAATAGGAATGTGCCCATTGTGGATCGGATTTATTTATACGAAAGCCACAACCAAACGTATACTCGATACTGAAAGGTTCTATGATACAAACTAGTCATACAAATGACCGGAAAAAATCAAGAGTTTATAAATGGTGTTTAGGACAAAGGAAGCCGATGAAAATAAATTGCTTGCGTTAGTTTATTTGGTCCAGTAGATTTGACCCATAAAGGATTATGTGGCTATCAATCAAATTTTCAATAAAGAGCTTAAGTTCATTGACTTGTGCACGAAGATTGATCAATATTGAATATTGTGTTTTTCTATAATCTATTATAATTTATGTGATTGTATATTGAGTCCATCTAAGGAGGGGAAATGTAAGGATAGCACACGCACCAGCACAAATCCCTATATCTAGCCGGCAATATTTGTAAAGCACAAACATTTAATAATAGCTCTCGTATCATCTTCTTCGGCCAAATAGACCACACGAAAAAAATTTCCCTTTCATCCGAGGGCAGAGCGACCTGCCCTAAAATATTGGCCCATTATAAAGTCTCTTTGGTGCACAAAGGACAGGTGCATCAAAATGCCCCCGCTCCGATTGACTGACAGAAATCTTCGAAAAAATACATGGACGTCGTCTCGAAGGATTTATTATTTAAAAATTTTAAATGAACGTCAATTGAAATCAATTGCAGAGCCCTCTTGATGAAGCTGTGATAAGGCTATTGAAAGAGACGCCGTTTGTACAAAAGGATTAATTTATATACTAATGTATTAATGCATTCATTTATGTTTGATAATTTAATAATTAATATAAATTATTTAGAGATTAAATATTTCAAGGAAGATTTTATCTTACGAAAATGCATCAAATGTAGGAACTATTTGCAAAAAAAATTATTATAATATTTGATTCTAAGTCATTTACAGTGCGCCTTTGAAAATAAACTAAAGAACTCCTCACCAAGGACTGGGCATCAACAAATCCTTTTGATTCCCATACGTAATAATAACTCCATGTTTATTTTTCATTTTTGGTAGTACCCCATACACAACATTCGAAACCCGAAGAAACCGACGAAGACATTCTTTATTATGTGTTCGGATTTTTTTTTCTTTCAATTCTTGTCGGTGTCATCTTTTATCGCGTCACCCCGACTCTGTGACTTCACGTGCGTCATATTGTTGTGTAAACCGGGCATAATTCCATTCGTTATAACTCGTATGAGAGGGTCGGTTGCCTTAGATATGTATTATTATTTTTTACATTGTAAAAGTTCAAATAATTGTACAGGGATCGTGGAATTTGTCATGTGACTATGAGCCGGGTGAAAAATATGCGTTTTAATAGATCCTAGCTTCTTTGTTGGAAAGGATGAGTCAATCTTATCAAATAAACGTTTTGATTATAATATTTTTATTATATTTCGCATTTTGATAATATAGAATCAGTTTAAACAAATCTCAATATTGATAAATATAAAATATACGGAACATATTCCTGAAACATCCCCTTTCTTATTGTTATGACAACACCACAAATATTGGCGGGGTGATTGACCACCGCCCTCGTATTTCTCGTGCACGTCTCCAGGATACTCTATTATCCCAGTATCTGCCATTTGTGGCCAGATAATACCTTTACACTTTGTTGGGCGGGTAGCTAGGATTCGTACGTGTCCTCGCCAGTGTGTGTTATTGTTTTCTTTGGCGACAAGCGTCCTCGTCCGCACAATATGGACGTGACGAGGATGTTGACTAAACAAATAATGACCTAATCGAAGTTTGCCGATGATCGCTTTCCGTGAGAAATGGGGAGAAAGTATAAAAGCTTGGGGTGAAAAAAAAAATGCTTTTGAAGATATCAATCGCAAACTTTGTTGTCGAGAGTTTATTATTGTATACGGTGCGGTGTTAAGTGCTGTGGGTGTTATGATATAAATAATAATATAAATATGATTAAATCAAAAAGTTCTATTTAAATGTAATTCATACATAGGTATATGAGTGATTGGCAAGGTTTCATTGCAGCATTGAAACGAAAGCTCATCAGCAAAGGTGGCGTTGAAGCGCGGTCTTAAAAATAATTTGGTTGAACGGTTTTTTGTTATTCACCCATAAAGGGTGGCAATAATTTTTGACGAGGTGTAAAAGGTGAAACGTGATAATATGCGGAGCACATATATTTTATTTTAATACAGAATCGCCTTTCTGCTTTTACCGCCCAGGAATGCTGACGGTGGTGCAGATCGTTCGCATGTGAACTTATTGCGGCACAAAACCAAAATCAGTTAACTCATTATAAATTTAAAATAAATATATATGAAACATGATTAATTATTTTCACTTGATATGCACGACACAATTCAAAAGAAATTGTTATTATTAGAAAGGTCACCAGAATTTATTACTTATATTAGAAATTAACGAATGCTGTGCTTTGGCTCTGAACCGATTTACATAACGGCTAACCCTTTGTGTGCCGGATGCAATTTTAATTTGAAATTTGTTCCACTCATTGTACCGTCGTACTTTTATCGCCAACGATTGACCATCGTCCCACGCGCTATGACTCATTTTTCATGGAATTGACTCCGCACAAGAATGCGAATGAGGATTTTCTATATTGGGGGCTAAAGGACCCATACGTGTTTCCCGTTACATATACACAAATCATTTTTATTTCGAAATATAGTATTTATTACGAAACATCAACGATTTGGATTGATCAGAAATTGTGAACAAAGAAAGTGTACAGAAAAAATAAAATAAAACCCGTATAAGTGAACGGTTAATATCGTTTGATTTATAGCGATTCGCGCGTAAAGTTAACACATATTTTAACACGCTGAATGCAAAATTATTTACACGAAGCTCGCGAGAAATTATTATAATGCGCCACTTTACGACCACCAAGTGAAGCAATAAATTACGCGAAGGGCAACAATGAACGCCAATCGTTAAACGCTGAAAACTCGAGGCGATTCGCAATATACACAAATGCGATTTTTTCATTTTAACAGCGCAATGAAAAAAATCAGGATGGCTGCGACAACTCTCGGAGACGATCTTCGAAATGTGCGCTTTTAAATATTTTTACGAGATTAAAAGTTATGATATTATAAAGAGCGCGACAAAGAGGTAATAAACACCTTTCAAAAAGCGAAAACACTCCGGCGTGAATAAAAGCAAAGAGCTATCAAAATCGCATAAAAACTGCGATCCGTTTTTTCGCCCGTTCACATTTACTCATAATCAAAAGCAGAGAGTGTTTTGTAATTTTGACGATCGTAAAAGCCTCTTCCGAATGCCTATTATTAAATGCGTAAGATTCCGAATTAAATGTTTGCTTTTTAATGCTGAAGCGTTTTGCATCCTTTTGTGCTGCGTGCAGAATTTCAATTCGACGGATGCATTTTTATATGTTTAATTAAAATTTTGCGTTTAGGGTCCACGAAGGGTTAATGGGTCTATAAAATGCTTTATAATCAAGGAGACAAGGGAAAAATTATGATTTATGAAAAGTTATGAATATTTTCTATTTAATCTATTAAGGAGACGAAATGTTTATTAGGTATAGGTACGTCCGAAAACTACAAAGTAACAAATCTTTTTCTTTTATATTAGCTTCAATATGGGTCGGAAGCGGTGTTTTTTTTCCCTCTTCCATAGAAACACTAGTGTTATGGCCGTTTATTAAAACAGTGTTCATTTCGTTCGGTCGTAAAACGCATTCGTACCATTTCGGTCAACGTGTCGATGTCTGCCCGGTAACATCTCACTTCTTCCAGGCAGTAAAATATCACACAAAAGTAATATAATACACGAGAAAAATCTATAAAACGGACCGTAAAACGCGACATAATAAAGCCAAACAAAACATAGCCCGAATGTGCGACGGTGGATTTGCAATGCCCCGCACTAGACGAGGACCGAATAACAAATTTTGCAATATGATATTTCTCTGGTTTCACACTGGAATGTCGTATAATTTATTAAATTAAAAAATATTATACAAGAAATGTTTTGTATTAAAACCATGAATAAAATGAGAGTTGGAATTTATATGGTTTTCATATGAATTACACATCCTTTTCAGCTCAATTTACGTATATCGAGTGAAATGAATAAGTAAATTTTCTTAGATGTTTCACATCAAAAGTGTCTAGTATATTATCTGTTATCTCAGTTAGGTTAATTACGTCTGGATTTATATATAGTCGACATTTGTGACTCGGGTTAGTTTTCGTAGGAAATGAAACATTTTTACAGCGACAAACTCTGGTAGATTTAATTACCAAACGCCGCTGAAAGCTGTCGCAACGAAATAACAACCATAGTAATAAAAATGCTCGTATATCTTACCGATGCAATCTGCTTCAGCATAGACATTAACCCATCGCAAGATTGTCTGAACGAACTGAAAAGGTTAATCACGATTAGAATAATTCAAAAGTTTCTTAGAATAAAACGAATCAAATCCTTGTGTTTGATTGTTATTGCTCGTTTTGAATTTCTCAAACTCGCGCAATAAAGATTGAACTTTTTAAAACGCCGAATAAAATCGCGTCTTCCCATAAACGTTCGGTCGTTATATTTCGAAATGAAAATCGCCAAGAAGACGTAAAATGGAAACTCGTAAAAGCCGATTTGGGGTAACGTCCCGGTTTGTGTCAAAGCCGAAGTTCAAGAAACTTTTTGCTGATTTCCGAAACTGGCGCAATTTCACAGACGCAACAATGCAACTGTTTTCCCGGAAAATACCTATTCCGTACTAGGGCACTCGATCTAATTGAAAATTTGCTATTTTATCTCATAAAATTTATTATTTTCGAATATTTTTCGACTACGTTGCAAAATTTATAAAGTATCATACAAGTTCTTTAATAATTTTAATTTGTATATAGAAGAAATTTCAATGAACAGATTTTCTTCAGCGACATCAACAGTTTTCAATGAATTTCCCACGTTTCACAGACAAAATATCATTCTGCGATGATCCATAACGACCGGTAACACTTCATACCATTCATAATCGTAACAAGTATCGTTATTATGACGTATTCGTTATGAATAAAACATGGCTACAATCGTAAAGCGGGCCCTTTGTGTCCACGTTACACTTTTCGGTGCCACACAATGTTACGTTTATGCGCTCAGAAATATTCAGGCGACCGACAGAAGATTCGTCAGGCCGTTTTTCGGTGTTACCTATGATTTATGGTTGTTTAAAACGCCATGACATTAGTTCCGTGCACTAATAATAAAAAATAATAATGTGTTATATGGGACGCCCGTTCGAGGTCCTTAAACGCAACTCAACCATTTCGAGACGGCATTTTTCATCTTTGCTTTAGGATTTTTGTTCACGTTGTACGATCAAAAGTTGAATATTGATATTAACAATTGATTTTCGATTGATCATTAAAAATAATCACTAATATTACTTAATTTATATCGTCATTTGCGATTGAAAATCCCATTTCAACATCCATTATTGAATAAAAACTTTTCTACTTCTCACATAGAGTAATCCTTATTAAATTTACTCTTCACAAATAAAAGTGACACAAAATGTATCCTAATCATTTACATAATAAAATTTAAATTGATTGTAATAATCCAACCGTTTTTCTATTACAAAAATCTTTGTTCATATAACGTAAACATTTCACGTTATGTTGACCTCACACATCTTCGGTAAAGACAAATGCACATAAATGTGACCCTCTATTTCACAATAACAATCACGAGCGTGACTCAAAAATTGCCTTATCGCCACATCAAATTAAATTTAATGCCCATTTCGAAAAACCGTTAGAAAAACGCTCGACCGATCGCTCACCCGTGAAAGACTTCATATTTAAAAGGCAACATTTTACCGAGGCGACAACAAAAAATCGTTAAGTCGATTCGATTCAGCGACATTGTGAACACTTAGTGCTCCGAGTAATCGATGAGATTTATTTACGATATTTTTTCAGATTGAAAAATGCACCATAACTGTAAACGTACGAATATGAATTATGCATTTCGGCGAGGCGGTAAAGCGGAGCGTTTAACGATTGTATAACGCATATCGGGGGTTGGCTGTATGCATTTTATATATTGTGTTATATTAAATGTATCGGAGATGTGTATGAAGCTTCTGACGTCGTAAAGATAAAGATTTTCAATTCGGATTTATGCCCCCCGGGACTTATTTACGAGCCGTCATTGTAAATTTTGCGATAGACGGATGGACTTTCGTATGTTGATGTTTGTGAGTTATATCATATTTTTGTACATATTCTAAGATTTATATCGATAAAAATTAATATTTAGAATCTCAATTTAAAAAAAAATACATTACAAAAGAAAATCACAATGCTGAACATTATATAATATATAAGTTCCCTCTTCCAGATAAAGAAGAACTGAGTCGTATAAAAGTATAATTTATTCGAAACGTATAAATATTATTGGCACATCAGTCTCGTTGAATTTATGACTTAACCCCTAAAAAAATAAAGGATGTAAAGAGAAAGAGGCGTAATTTATTTAGACATTGTTGTCGATTTCGCAAATATCCATTCATCACACGTGTCGCGCGTAAATTATGTCGATTTATTTGTATGGTTATTCAAAATTGCAGCCTTATGCGAAAAATATAAATTAAATTTGTGAATTCCGTATTAGGAATTCAGGTTTTACACGTTTTCAGAATCGATAACCGATAACGTAGCGCAGAACGTTGCATTTGTCACATACAAGTTTCCTTTTATGCGCTTTAAGTGCATTGATTTCGATCGCGTGTTACATGAATACGAATAATATATGGTTATTATTTCCTTATTTATTAAACATCAAAAAGTGTTTGGGTACTAAATTATAAACTAAACAACGAATGAAAAGTGTATAAAATATTGAATGTATGATTTAATAAATTCTTATTGCTTTTTGTATGGTTTTTATGATACGATCTTTTCACACTTGTCGTTTCGTTTCCTTTTGATGTCGATCTTTTCATAATATATATTTTATAATAAAGAATAATATTGTTTTATCACGTTAGAAAAACAGTAAACGTGTGATAAATTTGGAGATATTCGTGGCAGATTAGCTCGTTGAAATAACGCTTATCGTACGAGCTTGTCGTGTATTTTCCTGAGAATTTCCGTTTTAGCTCGTCGAAGCTTTTCCGGGCGTCGTTTCGCTTCGACGCCATTTTCCCCGGCACAAATGGATGCTTCTTAAACTTTAAAACTATTTCGTTAAACTTGAGCTTTGCCAAATTATAGCCGAGGTTTCCAAGTGTGGAAAACAAATTAAAAATTTTATATTAAGTGATAAAAGGAAATCTTTATTTTAAATAAAATTATGGAAGAAAATTTTACCTTTTCAAACTGAAATATAATAAAGTACAATGATAAAAAAAGTAATTGGAATAAGTTTATACGATATTATAAAATCAAAAGACTATGAATTTAATTTTAAAATGTATAAAAAAATAATAGATATCATAATCGAAATTGTATATTTAAATTAAGCATTGTAAAAATATAATGTTATTTGATTATATAAAAATAACGGTTGAATATTTCTATCGGAAACATTTGAGAATATCTTACGTCTCGAACACTTTACATACCGGAAAACTCTGGTAGTTTTCCAAGGCGCGTATTAGCTAGATGGAGACAATTTTCTCGGGATGTCAACGCTTCTCGGAAAAGCCAGCATACGAATGCACACACTTTAATATAATATAAAATAATCGAAATGCACACGATGCAACGGAAATATTCCAAACTTTATTATCCTACACTTCATGCAACTTAACATACGAACAAAATAAAATCCGACGCACACAAACCATCGAACATACGAACAACTTTAAAATTTCCCCACCCAACACAAGCTTCGATTATGAACCCCATACAACGCAATAAACCATAACACCGATGCACTGTATGCGAGTGCATTAAGCCTCTCGTATCGGCGGTAAACATTCCCCGGATATGCAGATAGAGTGCATTCCGAATATTTGCATATCTCTCCGCGACTTGCGGCCGGTTCGATTTATCGAACATCCATCGGGAATTTATACTGACAAAGATGTGTATGTGGATGCGTCCGTGGTTAAGTCCTTTGATCTAAATGTGCAAACAAGGATCGGGTGGAAAAAAGAAGATCGTTTGCATGGGAAACGCTGCCGTTGTACGTGGGTGGGTTTCGAAGTGGTGCTTTTTGTTTTTGTAGATTGATTGTATGTTTTTTGTGGAGTGAATATGTTTTTTTTTTAGAATAATTGAAATCTTGAAATTGCGATGGAATATTTTAAAATATTTTTTTTTGTTTAATTGTATGTATATGGAACATTAATATTTGAGTATGTTTATGACTGTGCTTGATAGATCGGTTTATTTTATTTAGTAAAATTTAATTAGTAATTTTCGTTAAATAAAAATAAAATATTGGAGCTTTATTTTTAGTACTTACAAGATAAATTAAGTGACACGTTATGTGATCAGTAACTACGTGAAAGATAGGAATCAACCGATAAAAAAATGCGGTATTTAAATGGCATCGGTTTGGTTTACAAATACAATGTTCGATAAAAAAAAATACGACGAAAATTTCGCATTAACCTAATATAATATTGAAACATTCTACAATAATGAAACATATATTGTGATAAAAACCGAACGAACAATCAAAATAATCCTGATATTAAAATTTATTCAATCGTCATCAAATCGAAACCATTTTGAGCGACAATTTCATACAAAACAATAGAATCTATGGCACCATCATCCGGATCCAATCAATGCAACACCGAAAAATGATATACAATCGAAAATCAATCCCAACACCATTTCCACATCACTACAAGAATTTAATTAAACACGCAACGCAATTGAGTCGATTGTAATATACGGAATCGGTCAAAACACATATACGCGTGATTGAATTAGACGCACGGATAATTGGGTGGGCCAAATAAAACGAGTTACGATTCAATGCCTCGAGGATTACACGTTTATTGCATTTGCGCGTGTTTTGTCAAGTCACCCTGTAGTTTGTCGAAGGGGAAACTCGCGTAGCATCATGCCGGGAATGATATTGCAATAATATAATGTCGGGAGTTATTCGCGTTTTATGTGTTCGTATGGAATTTGATGTGTGGAATGAGTTTTGTTTGTGGGTGTGTGTGTGTGTATGTCAATTAATTGTTTTATCTGTATTTTTTTGTGTGAGTTTAAAGCTTTGACCTTTCGTTCAAAGGCCAAAGCTTTCATACAATGTGGCTTAATGTGTTTTAATAAAAACGTTTGTATTTTATGAAGATGACAGTGATGGTAATACAAGGTGTATTTTATTTGCAACAACTGTCAAAACCGCACCTAATTTTTTTGCTATGTTCATTATCATAATTGCATTTAAAAACTAGCATTTTATATCAAGAAAAAACCAACACAAAGAATAACGATGCTAATTTCAAAACGACAAAGCTTTTGAATACATTTCCTTAATAACATTTTTTATCTATTATCGTAAACGAACGCGGAATTCTCACCCCGAAGAATAAAGTCAACAATAAAAAGATATACGGGCATAATCGCAACGGCACCGTCTCGAAGAATAAAATAGAAAAATAAAAAAGAAAAACTGAAGCTAAACAATAAGACACGAAGCCAGGGGCGAATTTCCATATTTTCCGGGATTATGCAGTTTATAACGTTTTTATAGTGGCCGTAATCCTTTTCTTGCGCGTCGACAATCTTTACTTCGGTTTCGGGCTTTTGTGCGTTCGCCCTTTTTCTAAGGGCGCCATCGCAACCCGGGGCTATAAAATAAAGGCCAGTTAAATTCTGGCCTCAGGTGTCTTGGGCTCAAATCGTTGTACATCTAGCTCGTTTTCTGCAGCGATAACGATGGAGGAACTCGAAGCTTACAGCCTTGTACCGATTTATACAACGATTTTCTGAAGCGATCCGAGTTTTTTTTTAAATATAGTCAATATTTTTAACTTGAAAATATATTTAGATTTAAACGCTATTTCTATCACTTTAAATTTATACGATTTTGATTATTTCTATTAAAATTCTATTAAAAAAAAAAAATTAGACTTAAATCATGCAACTACTGTACGTAAGAATATTAATTAAAAATCTACAACTCCAATCGGATTCAAAACCAAATTTGTCCATACAAACCTATCGAATTTATGCAAACGTATTCCAAGTAAACTTAACCAAGAAATATGAAGCCATTACGTACAAAACGCGTTGCGGTTGCGCAAAAAGCATACAATAAAACCTCGCAGCGATCGTTTGCGCAAACTAAACGGTAATGATTGACGTAAATACACATCCGTAGACTGTTTTTACGACACGGGGCCATTCTTCCAGCTAAGCCTTCTCAGATCCCTGCTCAAATCGGGCACGGTAATATCGGAGGCATTATTATGTATATGGGGTTGCGCGGGCTAATAGGGCGCGACTTTTATGGGTGCGTATGCGAATTTGTGCGAAGATTTTGTTCGCATAATTATTTTGTTATGTGTGGGTGTGAAGAAATGCAATATTTTCTTTTTTTTTGAAGTGACATATGATTGACGTTTCTGCCTATACGGCAATTTCTTTTGGAGTTGACACTTGCGAAGGCAGAACATTTTTACATTTCTGAAATGTTTTTGGGGTGAAAGTTTAAGAATAGCGGTTTATATATGTGTATTTGTAAATAAAATTGAATTTGTTTGAAATTAAAATTTTATTTTGATTTTAATCAAAAGATATATATTACGAATGTATCTAAAAATATTTTTAATCAAGTAAACGATATCAAAACCTTCAAAAATCCATCAAAAACAATCAATCAAAAAAGCAATAAAAACAAAATTCAAAAACATAAATCGTCACCGCCCAAATAAACCCCGCACGCAAACCAACAACCGCAAATAGACCTACCATCAAAAAAGCATTTCGCATCGTTCTTTTTTTACATATTTTTTATAATATACGCATTCGCGATCTGACAAAAGGACATGACAGATTGCGAAGGGTTCGATTCCCCGGCTCGCGTGACAATCGAGTACGTGGCACCCGGAAAAACGGAAAGGTTGCTTCCACGCGCGTGATTTATGACGCCGAGACGGTTCGCTGATTATGGTCGTTCGTTTCATTTCTCATCTGAAATGGTCGGGTTTGTGTCTACGTATCTGTTTCTATTAGATGAATTGGATTTTTGAAGATTTTTTTCGATCATGCGTCGTGAATAACGGGAGGAAACCTTTTCAATGGCTTTAGATTCTTGGGCGTTTTTCGTATCGTTTACTAAATAATCATGGATTGAAAGTATAATTCCTATTGGGGATGTCATTATCTAATTATCTAATACGAAAAATCCTATATCTGATTTTTATTTCAAAAACTTAATGTATTTACTATACTACTTCATTGATCGATAGAAAGTGGTTCGTTCAAATTAACACGACTCAAATGTAATTTCAGTGAGAAAATTTCATTTGTTATTCGTTTACGTAAAGCTTACGATTTTTCTTAGTTCACAACGTAAATAGCTTCCCAATTATTAGGGGCAATACGCGTTCTTGAGTCGAAATTCCACAATTAACAGGGTGCGTCGGAAGTCTGTTCTATAAATCAGCTTGTCAAGATGTCTATCAGTCGAAGACGTGCCATTTGAGTGACATTGACCTTTAGCTGTCGCTTAATTATGTTAACAATGATCAAAGGAATGGATGTTTGGTGTGTAGAAACCGTGTTTTGAAATTTGGACGTTTCTTTCATTTACTACATTGTATTGACATACTGTGTTTATTTTTGAGTTTCAATTTTAAGCGTTAATTATTTTCAATATTAAAATTTTGGAAATGTCAGTATCTCTCTCGAATAAAAAAGACGATAAATTTAACTTCAAAAATATACCAATTGCAGGTGGTATTTTCAAATTCGAATCTATTTACACAAATTAAAACGGTACCCACAGATTTTATTATTAGTAACAAATTCCCCTTGATAATACTAGCTGTGATTATGTACTTTCGTATCCCTCTTAACATCTCGAATGTACTTACACAACATATTATACAATTCGTGGTACAATCGCGCCTCCCCAATTTTGCCTTAGTGACGTCGAAAAAGTCATAAATCATAAACACAGCCACCTCTAATCCACTCACATTAACATCTCTAGACTTTCACTTATTATTTTGACCGAACTTCACTCATCCAGAAGGCCATATTTGAGGACCTCGCTCAATTATGTAGCAAGTTTTAATTCCATACCTCAAATTTCGTTCGAGGAAATTAAACTCTGTCGCGGCGTTCGTAGTTAGCTTTTCGCTAATCTGTTATGCAAAACGTGTAATTGCAGAGCTTTCTTATCTTCGTTTGGCGAAGATCGTTAGCGGAGTCGTGCGTAACGCCGTTAATCGTTAAATCTGGGGTGATGTGATGAGACTTGTGAAATTCTGGAGTCAATTTGTCGAAGTCAATTCTCGGGTGACGTTGCTTTGATTGCAAAGTGCAATTAGTAGATAAAACATACTCGAGTTAAATATATATTTGTAATGGTTCAATTCTATGAGAAAATTCAAAGTAAATCTTATTCGATTTACTACAGTTTTTTGAGTCATAGAATCATTGGAAATTTTAAAATCATGTTTATTCAACTATGAAGGGAGTCGAACGCAGGACGATCGGCTTCATTTATTTCTGTGATTCTGTCGCGGTTCTACCCATGAAGGATACTGCGTGGAAAGATGCTTAAATTTTGATTTATGTACACGAATGATTTATTTGCAGTTTCCTCTTTTGCATACTCCCATGTGAGTATCCGTTTTCTCTACAATACATACATATTACGTATGGACTGTACACATTTAAATTTCAAATGCGCAGAAGTTAATCTGAATAATTTATAGAAAAATATTCCGATATCAACAAAACATTGTTTCATCAAGCAGATAATATACATTTTTATAATTGTTTGAATCGATTCAACCCTCGTATGAACGCATCTCATTTACACACAACAATTTTTTCATGAAGCTAACGACTCGCACTATATTTACGAAGTCAATTCATACATTAATCATATGTATCTCGTATGCAAAATATTTTTGAAAAACGACTGGAACATTAATCATGTGGTGGGCCCACATAGTCACACATTTGGAGGCACTTCCGTGCCGTCGAGAGATCACCTTCTCTGTGTATCAATGTTTCGACGAAATGAAATTAAATATGCGAATACAATTCGGCTCGGCGGTTTTAAAGTGGTCAATCAATCATTGTCTGCTCGCGAGTATGGGGGTGTTCTAGGGGATGGCTAGGTAAGGGGAGGATTGTCTAGTTTTGCAATATTTTTAAGGAAAATTATATTTTGTTCATAATGAAATGATTTTAGAAGAAATTATTATTGAATTTAGCGTTATTTAATATGGATAATTTGAGGATAAGTAATCTAGACCAAGGCTGATTTTACTTTCAAATTTATCAAAAGCTTTTGAAGAAAAAATGTCAAAATTAATAATGGTATCGAAACAATGGTATCGACATTTGAAGTATATGATAATGATGTTAAAAAATTTAAATGGTATTAATTTTCTATAAAAAAATACGATATTGGTTGAATTTCCCCTACGTAGAAGTGTAACACCCCGAACAAACGTCACATACCGAAATGGAGGCGGTGACGATGATGACGAGGCACTCGATGATATACCTAAAACTCACACCCTCAAATGACGAAAGCATATACGAAAGATAAGGATGGAAAGGAAAATTTATGCACGTTTTAATGTGGAGGCTGTTGCACGATTATATGACATTTGATAGAAGAGAGAAATCAATCATTCCGATAATTTTTCAGATCGTTGATTAATATTTTATAAAAAAATCACTAAATGAAAACTCCAAGAATTTTTATATCCAATTTAAGATAATTGATGAATATCTCAATGTAAAAATCATTAAATTTCACAATAGTGAATAAGCTACTTAAATTTGTCTAACACGAATAAGCCTCAAGTCGAATATTTGTTCTGCCAATTTGGCGGCTTAAACCGTCGAACCTCAAACTCCTCAAGATCCGATTGAATTGTCAGTCCGTTGTGTCGCCATTAAAAATCGTTTAGAAAACACAATAATGATTGCGATGATTGATGATGGCGAGCACGCCTAATTGGACGGTTCACGGTTTAAGTGTACGAATCATCGTAAACGCGATTACGACCATCTTTTCTACGACTCGACGATCGCTCGAGTGATTTTTATTCAATTTCCTCTCGTCTCAATGATCTATACGATTTTTTAATGTTCAATGTATGCACACTTTCGGATTTGAATGACAGCTGGTTGCGGTGAGCGCTTCAACGGATACAATTTTCCTTTTTGAAAAGTGCGCTTTGTAATCTAACACACCCTCGTTAATGCGAACTCATTTGACCCTTCCATTTCACATTTTAAAATGAAAATTCAATATCTATTAAGATAAACAAATGAAAAAAGTATGTGATATATTGATTCTAAATAATTTTTTGTTCTCGTTAGTCTTCATATGCAAATTTTCGTTACACTATCGAAACTATACATATTAAATGCGCCTGAATTGTTTGATTGACCATGTTCGATTGTGCGAATGATATTCAGTTAAAATTTATACTCACCCTCTTTTACCACAAAAAGATTAGCGGCGTGGAAACATTTATTTCGGCTGTCATTTCGCAAGTCATCTGCAATCACCCCTATGCAGCCGGTGCTTTAAAATGGTCCCGCACCCGAAAACCACATGAATTTCAACCTTATAAACTAGTTTGAATAAAATATATATTCGCTCGATGCATGAATAGAGATTTGAGCTTTTTTTCTATTACAATGCGAGCTTCGGAGGTGTCATCCAATTTCGGCTTTTTAGCATTTTGAAGAGCGCTAGGCGTGATATCGTTCGATGCTGGGGGAATTCCACTTCACACTTGTTCATTTAATAGAACCAGTGACAAGTGACAGTAATTTGGCACTTGTTCTTTGTTGTAAAAAAAAATAGTTTTTTTCTATGAAAAGATTGGATTAAAAAAAAGCAAAATTGTTAGATTGATTCAATTCTATTCATAATTCATATATAATAATAGAAATATGACTGAAACTTATTTCAAAGTTTCGTACTAAATTCATATCTATATTCGACTAATACCCAATTGGCCATAAATTAATTTACGATCAGTTTTCAATTCGATAAGCAGAAGCTTTACGACTTCCTCACCCACCCTTAGCACATTCGCAATTATATCTATATTTGCGTAGAGTGATTCGGCAAGACAATAAACTTGAAACTATCCCGTTCCGCGGGCAGGACATTAAAATTAATGTGGGACATACGTACACAGGACAATGCCTCCCTATCAGAGGACGATAGTTTGGAAGCAGTACCTATGCACCGGAACGGTAATGAATTAATACGGGAGCCTGATGTATTGGAGGTCGTTAAAGGAATCTTAGACCATATTCTTGACAAAACGACGGTCGGATGCATCTAGACAAGGGCCAAGGCTATGAAACTTTACGCTTTAGCTATTTTAGCCAGGGATTTAATGCAGCTATTGCATAATTTTACGCTTCGGATTTAGTGCGAAAGGAGTACTCTATGTGTGTGCAGTAGTGGAACAAAAGATTTTTATTTCATATCGTATGTGTTTCATGACCCAGTATGAGTTCGAATGAACGTATGTATAAAGTAGAAGGACTTGAATATGTTATGATAAAAGGCGACGTGAGTTGAAGTTTTGTATGCGAATCGCTAGTTTGATTCAAGTTTATCGTTTTCTTTGTACGTAGATTTTCCGGTTTATTTGTTCGCTTCTGGTATTCATTTTATTCATGATATTGAAGTTTCATATGCTGTTTATTATTTATAAAGACAAGACAAAGACTTCATAGTAAATAAATAAAATGCATCGATTCAAGAAATCTATTTCTCGAATTTGATTCAACTAATATAAATTCCAGTCCGATTCTGTTTTCAAATTTATGTTTCACTTATCCTAAGACGATATAGGGTAGGTTTGTGTTTCAATTCAATTCACCTGGTTAGTGGTAGAAACGCCGTTATGCCACCCTCTTCGAAGAAGTTAACGACGTTTGCATAACATATAGTAACGGATTGGTCGTTGTTTATAAACCGGAACCGGACCCAAAACTTATCAGTGATTGTACAAAATTGAATTTACCAAAAATTTAGAATATTCGATAATTTTTATATAGAGATGAGACAGTTTATCAATTCTAACGATTGAAAATTCTGATAAATTAAATGGGAATATGATCTCACAATTAAATCAACTAATCCATTCTACAATATTATTCAATAAACATTCCACGTAAAGCACATGACCGGAGCACTCAACCAGAGTGCCAAGTTTCCAAACGATGTCTGCGATGGTCGGCGTCTTCTCGGGCACAAATAATTAGAAACCACCATGCGGATCTCAACAAACGGAAGGGTGTACGGTTCTAGTGCTCTCCACTTCCAGAACCTGCGAAATGGCCGGCTTTTGTACAACCAAAACAATGGAATCCGTTATGTGTTATACGAGGCGATCCTCAGATCTTCACACTCCGCGGTCCCTCCACAATGAAGACGTATGGACATCTTAATCGCGGAAGATGCGCTCCTTCGATCCTTTGTAATGTTCGCGTGTGTGTGCTTGGCACTTAGGTTTAATTTGATTTGCATGAATTTGCGATTTGAAGCGAAAGCCGGTTTGGTTGAGCGTGTTGGAGATGCGCTTTTCAGTTTGATTAAATTTGGAAATTTATCTTTGGTTTTGTGTGGCTTTGAAATTGATTATGTTTGTGTGATGTCATTTGGATGTTTTGAAATTGAATCTTTTGTTTTTATTATAACCGTTCGATCAAATGTTGAATATTTGCAATTCATTTATATTATGAAATATAAACATCACAGTTCTGCATAGGAATTGTCTTTAACCCGTCGAAGCACGTCACGTCCTTTCGAGTGTGTCCATTGTGACAGGACACATTGTTTTCCCAAAGCACTAAACTCCAACTCGAGAACAATTCCGTAATTTCTGCAAAACCGACTTTGCCAAATAAAGGGGTGAATTAAATGGATTGGACACATTACCGAAACACACAAATTCGAGATGGCCTTTCGAAACACGGCAAACATTTGTACTCTAGCTTATTCCGCGTGTTTAAATTTCGTCCGAGTCCTTTTATTTTTTATCTTCGAATACTATGCAAAGCTCGAAAGCTCAATTTATTCTTGTGTTGACTCTTCTCTGTTTATATGTCCGCCCCTAGCTTTGACCGCTTTGGGATTTCGGCAATGGACAAACATTATGCGAATCGAATATGCAACGATCCTCGAGGATTAGTGAGAACGAATAAATAAATAAAGAGCCATCAATAGTAAAACGCGACGGTTTTTTTTTTGTAAAAAGAGCGCCATCCTGAACAAACAGTTCATATATGGAACATCTTTGTAATCATGTATAAAATATTAATTAATTATCAACAAAAAAATTGTATAATAATTAAAAAGTATTATACATAGAAATCAAAATTTACTAGAATATGGCGATGGTTAACATTAAAGAAATTTCGCCACAAAATTTTAACCTATTGCTTTATATGTTGGGTGGTTCGGGGTGGTGACATAACATCAATGTGCACATAGGTGTGTATGTGTATTATTCAGCTAATGTCAACAGTTGGTCATTCGAGCAGAGTGAATGCTGGTACATAAAGGGTTACCGCTTCAGCACCCATCCTAGCCGTAATTCGAAGTCAGACATTTGAACCCACTAAAGGGGGTGTCGTAATTTAGCATGTATGTATGTACGTGTATTAATTAATTTAAATATATGCATAAATTCATTGATGAAGAAAAATTAATAACATTATGTTAATTCTTTTTTTTAGAGTTAAATGTAGTGGATATGTGGAACATACTATTTTTTTGTCATTTGTATTTATTTTATTTAAATTGATTGAAAATTAATTTCGATTACTTTAGTACTTTATTGAATCGAATGAGCGACTTATCTATATTTTTACACATAACAGTACACTTGAAAAAATACAATTAGCAATTGAAGCACATATGTGCCCACATTCAATGCCTTTATCTAGAAAAACGATCGAAGATGTCAGATTCCGCATCCGTGAACACGACCCTACCGAAAACGCTCTTAATTTAATTAACCCTTTCGCGGGATTATCGAATCGGTCTGTTTAGAATGGGGAAATTTTTACTGGACATGCAAACGCGTCTGGGTATTGTAATACATATTTAAAATATTCTACGTAGGTGCCACAAATAATGCAATTAGCACATCGTATGAGTTACGCTCGTTGTAATTGCGGATTATGGTTGTTATTGTTCAGTCGTTTAATGATGATAATTTATGGTGGATGATTACCGCATGTCACGGTTTTTCGCTTCAATTTATGGATCGCATATGGCATTTTTGGTTTGGTCAGTAGTTTATTTTTTTGATATCACATTTAATAAATGTATGTGGTGAAATTTATAGTTGTGGCGTTTTCGGTGTGGAAAAGTTTCCCTTTTTTATTTCTCCTTCAGGAAATCATCTTCACATGCTAATGTGACAATAACAAATGAAGACAAACCCACCATATTTATCAACTCGTTATTGAAACGTTTGATAAATATGCGGTGAAATGTTTCAGACCAAAATAAAACAAGTGCATTCAAATATAAACATGGGAAGAATAAAAATTGTAAAATTAGTGTTTGTTTATCATAGAAATTGGCAATATGATTTATACATCGTTTAGCAATGTATATTTAGAAACGAATTTAATAAAAAAAAATCAATATCCACTTAATTTAACATCTCAACACAACCGAATCTTCTGAAACACTACACACCCCCGTTATATGCTAATTTAATCGCGTGTCCCGAACGATGATCGAACACCATCATCAAGCACAGCATCCCTCACACATAGCTTTTCCACCATTCATCCTTTTTCCTTACCATACCGTCCCATGTTCCTCTCTCTCCTATGCCGACTGCCTCCTAACCGTTTCCTGTTTCGTTTCATTTCCTGAACCGGGGTGGGTGGTTGGACCACAAAAGGTTGCGATCCACTTGATTGATTATGACGATTTACCCCGCGGATCGGACAAAAGGACAAACGTACACGATTGACTTTGATTAAGCACAAGCACATGTGCGATTGCTGAACAAATACTGATTTGCAAATCAGGCGTGAATATATAAATTTAAAAAAATAAACAAATTTCAGTTCTAAATATATAAAATACGAAGCTTAACATCTGACACTCAATCATACATCCTCGCACTAATGCCTCATTATTTTTCTCGCTCGCATTTAGCGGCCATTACCAGCGATTATTATCACTACATCGTCGGAAATGACGATCATCAATCTGAACAAGTGGGTGGTGGGTGGATGTGACCGGAAGATGGTTGCAGGTCGACCGGAAGATCGCAGATCGATCAAAGAAGATCTACTGAGGGGAGTACCGAAACAGTTCGAATCATCAATCTTCGGATGATTCGATTCGACGCGGATGATTCGATATTTCGACACGGTCGCCTTTCGAAATGCATCATGGCTTATTAGCGTATGAATAATCGTTGGTGGCGGGTTTACTTTGCGCCGTCGTTTGGTACTTTGTGTGAAATCGGTTGGGTTTGGTATTTCTATTTATGATTATATTATTGGAATTATCATTAGAAATAGAAAATTTGATTTTTTTTTAAATAACATATATATTTTTTTTCATTTTTTTGTGATCAAAACATCCATATATTTGCGAAACACAATGTGACAGAATAATTTTGACAAAATCCAACGATTCCCCTAGTATTTATAAAACGTCAACGTTTTACCAAAAATAATGCACATTGATCGATAGCGGTCATCAAAAAGCGATCAACGACATCAAAAATTCTCACACACGGAGTAGCATCGTATTAAAAATTTTCTCTCATTTTTCCTATTATAAATCAACGACAACTACTTTGGGTACGTACAATGGCCAGTAATTGAATTAATGGCCATCGGCCATGTCGTCGTTCAGTCGACTGTGATACCGGAGTGGATTTCATTTTTTAGCGTATCTGAAAATACAAAAAAAGGGTGTGCAGGACACGCGAAATGCAATATGTCCTGCGGGGTTGTGTGGAACACGTCAACGCGGGATTAAGTGACCAACATTACCAGAAATGTGCCTCGGTAATGGGACTTTTTGATAGTCAAAGAAATATTTTTTGATATTAATATTTTTGCTTTGATGCATTTCGACTGTCGTATTTTTAATAGAATTGTTTTGCAAGGGGTGAAATTAGTTTTCACAAATAAATATTGGTTATTATTATTATTATTATTATTATTATTACTGTTTTGAAAGGTTTATTAATCGATTTGGAATTTAGAGCAGATGATCAAAAGAATAAAAATAGTGTGAAAAACATTATATGTATCATATTGAAAAAATCTGTTTTACAATATTTGATATAATTTTATAATACCAAATTAACTTGACACGTAATTTCACTTATTCTATTTATTATTCTCTTCGAATAAAAAAAAAACAAGCAATCACCCGAACTTTCACCCCATTACGCAAATTTAAAGGGAAAACGCACAGAGACGACATTCGAATGGGGAAAAGGGATGATTAATAAGTCACATATAGAAAAACCGGAAGCTTCCGAACGAACACTTCCTCCCTCACATCTAAAAAAAAAACACAAAAGGAACATTCACTAAAAAAATTAAAATAGATTAACTCATAATTTTCGTGCGATTTTTTCCACGATAAAAATAAAAATTGCGTGTAATCGTCGCGGGGGCGGAGACCTTTGTTCGCAGATCATCCCCCTCAGTTTTATGAACAAGTGCCAAGGATTCGGGATCATCTTTGTGCTTTATCCGCGTCCCCCGTTTTTACGGCGTTTGTTGTTCTCTTCGTACAAGAATGGACGAGATATTTTATTTGATAGAGAAGTCTTCCTATCCACTTAGACACGTCCATCACCCACGAGGACCCTCTCTTCGTCCTGGATGCCGGCAGGGGCGGCTCGTATCGGGACCACTGTCGCCAATTATGATGGCAAGTGGCCGACTTTCGATGGTGTAATTAAATACGTACATTTTTTATAATTTGTTAGATAGTCTCATAAGGGTGCAGTTTTACTGTTCATTGAAAAAATATAGACTGTGGCTTAAGACGAATTAGAATAATATACGTTGTATATTATTTCTGGTGCATTAAGAATCTCGTATTGAAAATCATTTTATTTGTAACAAAAAAAAAAAAATTCGTGCATTACAAAGTGAGCATTAAAAATATGAAATGAACAATGGAAAAAATAGTTTGAGCATTGAAATGATTGAAAGGTGACAATGTCGCCAGAGTAAAGCCTCCCTCAACTATCAATTGTTAACGTTTCCTTTTGCTAAAATTTTATTTTCTTTTTAATAATTTTGTTCAATTTGATTCTATTATATTATGAAAATTGTGAATAATTTTCATAAGATTGGTATTTCGCCCTGTTCGTGTTTGTGGTGTTACCGATCTTTTATTTATATCCATTATAATGCACAGTTTCATTCGTTTTAAGATACAGATATTTATTCAAAAATAAAAATATTTTTTCGAATACACATATTTCAATACTCGTGCCAAATGCATAATGCGCGTTTAAATTATCCCCCTTTTATAAAACGGAGTGAGAAAAAAATATTTAATTTTTATATATTATTAAAAATTATATATTAAGCAATTTATTAAAAAAAAATTAACAATGCAACCATTGACTTTTCAAATCTTTATAAATAATTAGATTTAAATAAATAATCAAGGATGTCTCCGCCCCTGAGAAGCGGCATTTGAATGGCGTCTGGATAGTGCAGGAGCAGCGACAGCCGGTAATGGCCGTTGTAAAACAAACGAATGGTCAAATCATCTGAATGTCGGTACATACCATACTTCAATACACATACCATCGAACGCCATGGGGGAGTGCGACGGTAAGTCATCATCCCCGTGCCCCGATTCAATCACGTATTATTACGGGAAAGCTCCGACGAATACGCCATAAATGCCAACACGAAACACCATCGAGTATTGATGGAAGCGAGTCTTTCTTATACGCATCTGAAAATAAATTTCGTATTATTTATAAATGGTCAAATTAAAATTTTAACAACGCAACAACCCTCATTCATACGACATCAAACGCCTTTTTGATTCTTCATAAACCACCCTATTGAAACTCGTTTGATCTTTAACTAAAATTTGAAACAAAACTCAAATGAATCTTCGAAGCGCTTCTTTTTGAAATTGCGAAGATTGGTTCAATTTGGCCGTATACGTTTTTCCTCTTATTCCCTTCAACGGCAACTAATCGAATGACATAAATCATTCCCGTTTTTTCCGTTTTCACCCTTAGATCGTGGTGTATCCTTTTTTTCGGTAAGATCGCGCAATTTGGCACAGGACACGGGTCAAACAAACTGCTCGGCCGATAAAGTGAATTCGTTTGAAATAAGTTACAGCCCTCCAGGGTAAACGAAGGGCTGTTAGTTGTAAGCAGATAGCCAACGGTCAACAGATCACGTGTATTGTACATTAATCATGGTCGTGTATGTGGACTATCTCTATTTTCGGTATTTTTTATTTAAGACGTATCGCATTTTTTTCGGTGGCGGTAAATCGAATGAGTTATGTGATGCGATTATTTGTGCGATTTTTTTTATTTTATATTGTATCATTTTTTTCTTTGATATTATAAACAAATGTGATTAGAAGAAAGTTACATCTGAGGATTATCAAATGTATTTGAAAAAATTGAAAAGGCTTTTATGTGAATACTGAAGTCGAAGAAAAACTTTTTAAAAACGTCAAAGGGTGATGACAATATGAAAATACTTCAAAGAAATTAATGAGCAGAAATGTTTTATATTGAGTACATTTTTTATTATACCATCCTAAAAATATAAAAAAACACAATAACAGCCTTTAGATAAAATAAGTAAAGTTATTTAAATAAAATAAGTTTATTACTCTACAACAAGCTGATCAACGATTACAACCTTTTTTCCAATCACGAAATCCCATCAGTTTTCACACCATACCGAAATTTTTTACCCATTAACCTTAAACGAACACCGAAATGGAGCAATCACGCGTATCGAGAGGCGATCGAATCTAAAAAACCACCCTATGCATTTTATACCTAAAACACGATGACGGGTCATCGGTTAAGGGCTCGAGTGTGTTTTTTAACAGTTCGCTACGTTAACCTCTACAGCGATGACTGGACGGTTATTCGACGAGTTAAATCCCTCTGTTTTTAACTGTCGATTCGTTACGAAAACACGACCCGACAAGCGAGGGACATTTTCGTATACGTAATTCGATTCTGAATGTGATCTAAAAGGTATTCGACAAGTGAGAAATGTTCAGATCTACGAACCCTTGTTTTTTTACTTAATGTGAATTTTATTTTGAAAGTATTCGATATTTTCACACCATATTCGTCGTTGATATTTTCCTAACACATATTAATAAACCACATTGATTTATCGCCATTGAATTTCAAACTTATGTCGCATTAGGTAATCAGTAGTGTTATGGTTCATTACCCGCACGAAAAACTACAATATTTTTCCGTACTTTTCCCATATTTCTTTGCGGAGGAGCACGCGACTTTCGATAAATAACAATCGAAGAACGTGTATTTTTCAGCGATATATCATATTCGGTTCGTGTGCAAAGTGACAGCGTTGGCCGTCGAATATGCTTCCATAGCATACCGTGGCGTATAAGGTTTATTGTCGATTAGGGAATTGATAAAAGAGCCAGGGACGGTCACTGGGCGGTCATCAATCAACGTTCGCTTTTATTTATCGTCCTGTACGAAGCGGGGACGAGTGTGTTCTTCTGCGATATAAATATATATACGATTCCGATATTGTATATGGAAGATAAAAGCTGAAAAAGGAAAAAAAATCGTACGTAATCTCGTTTGGGGAATGAGAGGATGTGCTTAGTTCGTGAGCTAAAGCAGTTTCAGTCTGTGCCGTGTCACAATGCTATTTGTTGATTAAAGCTTCTGCATTCTTTAAATAAGGTTTTTTTATAAACATTTATATAAGCTTTACCTTCATACAATTTTTTTATTTATAATTTCAAATGTGGGAAAATAAACACTGCCAGTGCAAGAATTAGCATAGTCTATTTTGACTAGCAATAAGACACACAATTTACTTTAGAATTAATTTGCATGATAAAGTCTCAACGATGTGGGGTGTGGTTTTTTTTCTCCAAATGTTAAATTTTTTATAGATGTTTTTGTTGTTAGAATAATAAAATTAACAGTTCAAAAGCTAAAAGTCACACGAGTAGATATTGAGGTGCATGCAAAGTCAACAGGTTGTATAATATAAGCATCATCAACAAGACAGGTAAATATTTGTGATGGTTAACCGAGAATTTGTGATGATTTTGCATGCGAGTTTGCAAGCTCGTTTATATCAAATAATCCTTATGTGAATGCGTAACGAGACAGGGTACATTCAAATTTGCATACAAATAAAAAATGGATACCTTTCCCACTTTTTTTACTCAAACCTTCAATTTATCCATTTTCGTTCCAACTCACACGAGCTTTAACATTTCAAAGATAAATTTGACTTCTCGTCTGGGAAAATCTCATGCAAAATTCTCATATTTTTCTCAATTTCCACACACCATATCATAATGCAAGCAGTCTTCTGGTAGCAATGTTTGCCACGTCGGTCCATCGGTAACCCAACAACCAATATTTAACTGTTTAATCAGGCCACAGTTTGCTCATAATTAATGCGCACTTCGGTCGGTATTAGTGTGCTTAGTGAATAGTTGCCGACTCGATCATATCTAGCAAATTATCTATTTTCTAACTCGATTGATGATGGTATTAGAATATTATGGACAACAGATCGCGGTACGATGTCAATTAATCAAAAAACCATTAATCTGAATCATCGCGTGCCCCTTTTTCTTTGGGCAGATAACGTTGATTATTTTAATGAATTTGATCCAGATAAAGCTTGACGATTCTTGTCTGTTGAACCCTTTCAGTGCCCTGGGGCCTTCCCCTGGGAGGGACATGGATGTAATTAATCGTAGCTGGACTGAGCCGTTGATAATTGAGCCCGTGGAAATATGCAGATCGAAGATTAACGTTTATACATTTGTTTTTATTATTGTTTTTAGACGTATATTCGATTTTAATGATCTCGTAACTATCAAAAACTTATTGAAATTGAACGGTTTCAATCTGAATTATCTGCAGCATAAATATTCCTGTTGAAGGATATCTTTAAAAATAATAAATATTACTTAATTTTTTTTCCTGCCTATATTAATGATTTTGTGTTTTTTTTTCAATGTCAATCAATAATTTTCGAAATTGTTTCTATATATTTGAATGGAAATTTGAAGGGTTTCTTGTATCGTTTATGATATAAAAAATAATCATGCTTTTGTTATGCGTATAATCTGTGATAGATTAGTAAGGCGTTGATTTGAACTTAAATAATAATGACGAAGCCCTTTGCAGATACGTTCGAAAGGGTTAAATTTAAAAACGCTCCACTTATAATACATTCACATCTCTACGAATCATAATTTTTTGAACTCATAATATTATTTATTTATTATGATACTTATACAATTTCATATATTCACTTTTATATCAAAATTCGAAATTTTTATTTTGGATTCAAAAATTTGAAACATTTCATTTACTATTTTACTTATTTCAATTCTTTCATTACTTAAATACAAAAATATGCAAATTATTCTACAATAGTTCTGAATTAACAACAATAGAAATTATTGCAGAGATATTTTTGTATTTATTTAACTTCCACGAAAGCTCGAATGTATTATACATGACTATTGAAATGACTTAGTGCGTATGATATTGGCACGGACAGTTAATTTGGTCGGGTTTTTGGCGCTAGATGCCACTGCCGGGTTAATCTGATGGAACAGTTTCAAAGGGGAACCATTCCATCGAAAGGGTTAAAATATGTTATAATATCCTTTTAAGAAGATTTCGCGATCACGATCCTTGATAAACTTCCCAAATATTAATAAAAATATTCCTATTTTATCCAAGCGTAATATGAAAAGAAATTGTATAACGAATCAACTCAAATTGATCACCGAAGTCAAGCAATATCTTTTACGATCGTGGATTGATTAAATTTCATTGATTTGAAATTTTTTAATAAGCTATTGAAATTTATTAAAGAAAACTACATAAACAAACTTACGGTATAAGAAAAGAAAACTTTAAGAAAACTTGACTATGACGATGATATGATATATAAATGAAGATCCTAGACTACAAATATGCATATTACGATTTTTACTAAACAACTCGAAAAATTTTGATTTCTGAATCCGCAAGTGCGGCAAGCATGACAAATGGGCGTTGCATAATTGCACTCGGGATGAATGCATTTGATAATGACTAATACGCGATTTATACCGGCGTGTTAATCATACTGAGCTCGAAGTGCGGGCAAAACCACCCAACCCGCCCACAATGCACCCTATGGGGCGGTTCGTGCCCCGATGGACGGTAAAGGGTTGAATTACATCTTGGGTACTTGTACAATGCCGAGTTGGGGGATGACGGGCCCCACGGTTCACATCGTACAGATTATTATTTTTTTAATATTTTCACTTTATCATAAGCTCGGGTTTTATGTTGGTGGGAGTTGTGGTGTTTCATATGAGTGATGGGTTGTTTTAGTGGAGCGTTTTTTGTGGAAAAATGTAAAGTTGAGGATGATGTTATATCGTTTTTTTTTGTCTTTGGTTGAAAATGCGATGTGGAAAAATTCGATGTGAAAATTTCAGGTATCGTGTATTGTAACGTAGAATCATCGGTTTTTTTAAATAAAAATACTTTTTTTTTATTCGATCGAATTTTTTATTTTATTCGACTCGGTCGAATGTTTTTAGTATAAGAATTTTCTTTTGGGTCATTGCTTATTAAATCAACTGTTAAAGCAATAAATTGCTTATTAAACTAATTACTTATTATGAATTTTTCTAGTTAAATTATTTGGTTTTTGTGATTATAGTATGTTTAATATAATACATAATAATAAAAATAATGTGAAAGCATTAAAAACGACAATCCGTACAACGAATTATTCTACTCAAACCAAAAATTTTGGTTAAACGATTTTGCATGTCAAAACTGAAACAATACCATATAAAATTTCATGCGAAACTCGTTCCGAGACGGAAATGTCCTTTTTTAAAACTCACCGAACATTTTATATCATACACTGCACAGCACCGTAACAATGACCGCATTGAAGCCCTGTACATATTTTCACATGATATTGTGGAAAATTCACCGACAGACCGTTTCGGTTTAACGACGAAAAACGGGCAAAGGAAACGGACCGTCGGAAACGGCTTTTCCGCTCTGGGGCATTTTTCAACCCTTTGCACCGGACGAAATTTCGCAACCCTTTGTTTCTTCGCAAAAATACGGTCTAGCGATAATAATAATTGATCCAGCATACAACTAATACGTATAATATTGTCTCAAAAAATGCCTTCTCTCTAGATTTTCTGCAGAAAAGCTTCCTCGAATTTTTCCTACCCGCATCTAATAAAATTGAAGTGTTATCTGGAAACGTTTAAATGTTTCGTTATCGCCACCGATAAACTAAGCCTCGGTTTAATCCTTGTCGAGGCGTTTGTGTGACGGTCCAGCTTAATTATGGGCTCGGCCCTTTGATGATGATTGCTGCACTATCTGGCCATTGCCCGGGGCCCTGTATTTGTCGCAAAACGGATTCGCAATACTGTACCGATTGTATATGGCAGAAGACTCTCAAAATTTGATTTGAAGAAATTTTTACAATTGTTTAAAATGAAAAATATACTGGAAAATCGTTAAAATTTAAAAAATATTCAAATTATTATTTTTAACTATATCTATTTATTTATTTTCAAGTAAATTTAGTCAAATGATTTATATGATCACTATAAATTTGTTTAATTTTATAAGTGATATTTATTGATTTTTATTTTGTTGATTTTGAAAGGTCAATGGATTCGGAATCTCTGGTTAATTAAATATTGTTGATACACTGATGCGTATAGAGAATTTTGAAATTTTCGACCATGTAGTCCTGTAATTATGTTTGGTCGTGGCGTGTCATTAGGTCAGCGCATTTCGATCCTTTCAACGCGATATTTGTATATATATTTAATCAAAGGATTGTCGGAATATAATTGATGTGTATTCATACGATGGGGTCGATGCACTCGATGATTCGGTTAAGGTTATTGACTTCATATTGATTTCGTATTGAACACACAGCGACGCACCAAACTTACTATCCATATCTACTTTCTACAAAGTTGAAAAAACATTCATTTCAAATTTCTAATACATAAAACAACCCACCGATCAATTAATCTAATTTCGCCAAAAAACACGTCACGACATTTTCGCGCGGCTTAACATTTCCATTCGCTAATCCTCGGCTTACGAAGCGCGGGTGGCGTTTTAACGTTTCCATCGGGGGCGTATAGATTCGAGATTCGAGTCCCGAAAAAAAATGCCGTGTACGATTTTAAATGCAGAATAAACGAGACAACCGAGGAGGCTTTTGTTTGACGCTTTTTCGTGACGGGCTTATGTCATTCGCGGGGTGGAACGCCTGTCACCGCGTAATTAAGGCCCGGTTTATCTGCGCTTCTATCGGGCCGCGTTTTCAAACCCCTGGATGTGTCAAATGAGGGATGGAAACGGGGACTGATGAGGAAAATTCGGGTCGTGCTTGATGACTTTTCGGGTGGTTCGTGTTAAGGATTGTCTTTCGCGCGCGTTGAGTGCTTTTTTGGTCTGTTTTTGCATGTGGAATTCATTTATTTATTCATCAGTATTATTTTTTTGAGTCATGCATGGATATTGTTCGTTAATTTTTCTTGGTATAAATTCTTCATAATATTCGGCTTAGGTATCCATATAACCTGCTATTTATAGATTAGCTTTTCAAAGATCTGAGGGAACCGGTTAGGTTTGATTTAAAAAAAAAAGAGTTATTATAAAATGATAATACATTTGTACGATATTGATAAAATATTAAAAAAAAATTTAGATCATATATATATTTTTTTTATTACATTTTTATTTCAGTATTTATATTTCGTATACGTGAAACCTGTTTAATACACATTTTAACCATGATGGAAAAAAAGCTCAACGCCCATTGTCCAGAGTTCAATTATCGTTTACTTTTCAAAATAGCTTTCGCTCCCCACGCATCAACCCTTTAACGTACGGATACATGTAATTGACTTTTTTCCTCAATAATCAAGAGCTTTTAGGGTGTTTTGTTGCGGTAGACAACCACAATACATAAGCCTTAAATTTGAATTTTAAAAAACTAATATTTTCAGCTGAAAGCGGAAACAAGAACTGGGTGTGCACACACGAAAAAGACGGCAGTCCTGACTGGGAGCAGCTCGGCAGAGAAATGCGGTATTTAGCAGACGACTGGACGAAATATTCCCAGGTCAGTCACGATTTTGAATATGATGCTTCATATGAATTTATGTGACGATCTTATCGTCGATTCGTTTGACTTGGGACGAGTGATGGATGTGGAAAGGGCTCGCGGAAATATTTTTCATGTAAATGCGCGGCGTAATGGGGCTTTGATTGAAAAGGATTGTGTTTGTGCAAAGGCTTTTAAAGTGAGGGTCCTTTTGTTTGGTTATCGTCGGCATCATTTATTATCGCCGAACTGGACACTGGTCTAGCTGCGTTATCATTAGTTTTAATAAAGGATTCGCTACATTTGCCTATAACTCCGTTCTCTATCTCGTTGTTGAGTAAATATTCTTGTTTGAAAAATTATATTCAATTGATGAGAATCCTTGAGATTATTTTTATAGTTTCTTAGTTGAAATTGCAATTATTTTTATAATATTTTATTGAAGAAATTCATGAAGATCGTTTAAAAAAATAATAAATTTTCTACAAGCGAATATTTTGTATAATTTTTGATCATTCGTATTTTTTAAATAATTTTTGATTATTAATCTAGATTACGTAAATGTTCGTATGCAAAATCTGAAAGTTTCATGCATAAAGGGCACACGCTTGTCCACAAGAGTTGACAGAAAATTAATCTTTTTGTTGCACTTGATATAAAGCTTTTAGAACCATCTCAAATAAACATACAGACTTTCTCACAAACATTATCCTGAAGTCGGTTATATTCGAAAAAGTGTATTCGATATGCGCTTTATTTACATAAATAAACGATTCTATTGAATATGAATAGCCGGATTATCGTACCTAATTGTCGTTGCATAGCAATCGGCATCGGAAAGAAATACACGTAAATTATGCACATATTTATTTGTGCGTCGTGTATGTGCCCCTTTGTTTGAGGACGAAGGACCAAGGGCCGCATTGTGTCATTAATTATCGCGGCTTTTGTGAATATTTAATTGTCATTTTGTCAACGTTTTTCAGGGTAGAGCTTTATATCGGCGACCATTTCGTTCGCACGTCAGCTAAAGCATTATTAATGAAAAACGGTGCTAAATTGCTGTTTAGTGTTTGCCCAACCGACTCCTGCGGAAAAGTTATGATTTAACGAACCGTAATAATAGGACAGATTATCAAAGTGATGTTGTATTAAAACTCATATAAAATGCATTCGGTGATGTCGGTTTTTTGTTTCGTTGAAAGGCTTGAATTTGAGCTTTTAGTCGTTTGCTAAATTGAATCATTTTCTGTTTCATAATATTTCTATGAAAATTTTCATGATATAAATTTTTAAACAATCATAAATATTCGATATTTTATTTTAGAATAAAAATAAAATTATAGTATCTAATAGAATTTAGTTTGAATCCTTGTTTTACAAATGCACTATAAAAAATTTGTGCTCTATCACTAATTTTATTTGATAAAAACAAAAACATCAACGAAACAAACTCGTTTTATAAACGCTCATTTAGCCCGATCCTCTCATACATTTTTGTCGCATAGAACTATTTAGATTAAACGCCTACTATTAGGTAACTCGATAAGGACCTCGGTCCATTTAGCGACCGACCTCGTAATACCTTTATGCGTCCCTCGGAAGATTAGGGACTCCTCGTCGTCCCCAAAGTCCAAAATGCAACGTGCATATTATAAAAGGACATCGGTGCTTCGACACGCGTCCTCCCATCAATTTCGTCGTCCCGGGAAATTAAACGGAGGCCGTATCTCGGGCCGAAACAATAACCGACGAATGTCTCGTACCTAGGAGATATTTGCCACTTAATTTGGTCCGAGTGATAATCTCGGACATTAATACGGATTTGGGCCGTTGTAGACAATGGGGATGAGGGTGCGTCAGTCGTCGGCGGCGAAAGGGATTCGAGTGCTTTGCACGTGTGTGGAAAACTATTTAAATATTCATGGGTCGTGTGAGTGTGAGGCTTTTGTTCGGGATGTGTTTTAATTTTGGTCGAATTCAATTTCGGAGGTGTCAAGTTTAGTAAATGGTATTGTTTTTTCAGATTATGATGAAGAATGAAGATTATGATGTTTAGTTTCAGAATCATCTTTGGACAATTGCATTAATGTAAATACATACAAATTCTAAATTTGTCATTCTTCAAAATACTTATATCAAAGTATTTAATACTGAATTATATATGTTTTGGAATGAATATTATACTACAAGACAATATTGATAATCGGGAATCTCACTATCTCAAATCGTTATTTTACAAAGCACCATTATACCAAATTCGTTTTAAAACTCTATAGAAATATTCTTCGGAAATATTTTTCACAAAGATAAAACATTTTATAAGTACCGGTAGTTTTCAGTTTACGACCGAAAGATTTTTTTTAATTAATTACTTTTCAAAAATTACTTACTAAATCACGAATTGTTATCACCTACCTACGGTCAATGCATTTCGAAAAAAAATTATGTACTCGTTCGAATTATTGTATTAATCCCTTATCTGCCAGATTTTTTCTTTCTTTTTGGGATACACTTATTATAAAAAATCTAATAAAATATTTTTCATATCATTATTATCATATCATTGTGGCAGGATACGGATTAAAATAGAAATTTTGATATAAATAAAATTGATTGAATTTTTTTGGTTTGGATTCAATTAGGACCTTGGTTCAGGAACGTATATCCGTCGTTACTTGAGAACAATCATTTTAAGATTTACGATATATTTTAATTCGTGATAGAATGAACACAACTCATTCACTTCAGAATGATCACATAGAGCATTTGCGTATATGATAATTTGAAAATGTTGACCCTATCAATAAATTTGAAAGGAATAACGATTCAATAGTCTCAGGGTGATCATCTTTCGGGGGTCAAGCAAACAATCGAATCCGAAATGCATGGATAGGAACCCGTCCGTAGTCATCAGTCAACGTGACATGAGAGATCGCATCTTTTGTGATCTGCATCAGTCAAAAGTCACAGGTCACACCTAATGACGTTGAAACTCGACTGCGACTAGAATTTAGTAGCCCGCATACGTTGATGGGACCGGATTCGAAAAGAACGGGCGGGATGGGCCATTTGTCTTGTTACCATTATGCAACATCGCTGCCATGATCGATACCTGCTCTCAATAACAAAATTTGTATAAATCTGAAACTTAACCCTTCGAAATCAGGGTCAACCGAAACGTTCGATTGATAGATCTGTCTTATAATTCAATTTGTCAGAGGGGGTGCGCTTGATCTATAGGCGGCCATTTATTTATTTATTTATTCGGTAATAGTTATTGATTAACCGTACCGATACATCACCCACACATGATTTATTCATACGCACACATGTTAGTGATTTGTACCGCTTTGACATTCGTGGAATCGAAATTTTGATCGATGCGGCCGAATATGGCCACTATTAATTATCGATCGAGCAAATATCCTTTGTTCTATAATCTGTACACATGCGAAGATCATTAATAATCCCGAGGCGGTCGAGAGGACCGGCCATGTAATTGAATCGTTACCGTGCGATATTTCTGCATGAATAATTGACCGGTGAATCGACACATTCGTAGTGTCGAATCGTAAGTAATGCATGTAGTGCAGTAGGAGCTTTCGAGGCAGTCGGAAGCTCTTGCTTGCGGTGATGATTTAGCCCTTTCACAAAGGACTGCCATAACATGTCCGGGATGTACAAATCCCGTTCTGTGCGCGTCTGGTAGATCCTGCGGGACACTTTGTCCTTTGTGCTAATCGAATGACGCGTCCCTCACGGCGTTAGCGGCTTATAATGACCGATACTATTCTGTCGATTATTATCTAATTCTGGATGCTGATAGTGATGTGTCTGTAACGGGAATTATGTGTTTAATAGTAGTCCGTTAATATTTGAATATGTAATATAGTAAGTCCTCGATTTAGGGGATTAATTCATTTTGAAGGTTTTCGTGTAGGTCAAAAAATTGCCTAAGTCGAACGAACTCTATATTTGAGAAAGTTTTTGATATAATATGTTTTCTTCGTAGGATAGGTGAAAATAAAATGAACCTACATATATATATATAATAAAAAAATATTATTCATTATTATTTTTAGAAAATATTATATTATTTATTCCGATATGTACAAAAAAAAACCTTCATTTTTTTAAAATTCTGTAAGTTCGAATTTTCGTGAGTCGAAAAAATGTAAGTTGAAGACTTATTGTAGAGTATTTTCATTACATGCAGTCTATATAATGTTAATTGGGAAATTTATATTAAAGTTCATTTTTTTATAGTATTAAAAGTTTGAATAGTTTTTGAAATAAATGCTGAAACAATATCGGAAATTTCTGTTTTTTTTTTGTGATAAAAATAAAATAACTTTTAAGCTGTTAAATTTTAAACTATATTTTATTAAATAATTTCAGACTGAAAATACATGATCACAACTATTCACTGATCTAAACATATTATAGTTCCTTGATTTTGATCGTCTGACTTAACATGAAGCTTTCAGCAACATCGAAAAGTGGACATACCTATATTCGACATAAACACAAATCTTCCAGTATATAGAAACATTCTTACAAAAAACATACAATATTCAATACAATAATATGACTATATTTCACAATCTTTTCTCGACAAAAGATCGACGATACCTGGCATCGAAGCGCGCGATCATCGCGTAATTTATCGAAAACGTAACGAGATACATCGGTAGTTAGACGATCGTTTTTAACACCTCGGACACATTGTAACATTTACGACTGACCGTCGCAATCATTGTTGCATCCTCCGAAGTTACACGATCATAAATTCGATCACGACGATGATTCCGAGGACCCTTTGTCGACCGGCGGTCGTACAAAGTCGTATAGCGCATTTGTGACACGAATCTAGCGGCCGCATTATTACTTCCCGCGTGAAGCGACCGCTGATTGGACTCGTTGCTTTTCGTTGTGTAAAAAGTGTTGAAAAAAGAGGCGAATAACAACAACCCTTTTGCTGCGAGGCGAGTTTCGAACGATGACGATTCTCCGAGGCGGACAATGGCTACGACAATGCGGTCGTAATTGGATCAATTGTGTCGGTGAGACGTTCGTGATTGACGCGCGATTTACGAAGTGTATCTTTGATTCGATTTTGTTTGTTGTATGGTGTGAAGTTTGTATTTTAAACGCGTGAATAATATTGTTGTGTTCGAGTAATATTTAGAAATTGCGCGGATGAAGTCTGTTACTATGTATCTTTGGTCGTTGTCTGTTACGTAGACATGTGAATGAGTTTATTGTGCATTTTTTTATTTATGAAATATATATTTTTTAAATCATCAGTTGTAAAAGATGGTATTGAATACAATTTTCGAAAGTGTTTCAATATAAAAAATGAGCACGTATGACCGTCGATTATTGCAACGATTTACGACAGTTGTAAAATTTTCTTTCGACGGCAACTTCATAAACCTTCGAGTCCGTTTATTTGTCGGACAAATGATTTAACAACGCGAGTTATAAATCGTCATATGAGAGGATACATAAAATCTTCTATTGAGCGAAACCATTAAAAGTGTTACTTTGATTTCCGTCACACAAATGCGCGTCATCGACCCTTAATTCGATACAATTTGCCTAAATTGTAAGACGCGCATATTGTATTGTGCATTATTACGAAATTGAAAAAATAAACCGTCGTATGTTATGTTTCGCGTAAAGCACGACTCAATTCGCATAAGAGGGTACCGTATCGTAATAAATAACAATAAAAATTTGAAAAAAATTGTACATACGAAGTGCACAACCGGATCTTGACCGTTTGCGCATCTGCATTTGAGAAACGGGCATGCGTCGCTTCTTGTGCAATTGTCAACGATATTATTGCACCTTCATTGTCCATTTTTTGGGACAGTGGCTTTTTGAGACAGTGATTCTTAATATTTTATTAAAGAAATTAATATAAATACTTATAAAATACATTCAAATTCATGTAAATACTATGATCGAATATCAAAATATTCTATTAAAATATCAGAATTTTTTAAATTTTTATACCTAGTTTCTGCTATATTTTTGTTATCAAATCACATTTTATAGTTTGGGAATCCTTCTATTGGGCATAAATCATTGCTGGCCCTTTGGTATTATAAAAAGTTCTTGCTACCGTTGGTACAAAGGTAAACAAGCGTGCGACCATTAAAGACCTGATATTGGACACGGAAAATCGTTTTATTGGCCCTGTTTCTTTGAAGACCGGCAATTAGAAACATTGTAGCATTTTGCACCAGTTCTTTATTCTATGCGTATTTTAAATTTTATATGTTGGAGGGATGTTTTTTCGTTGACCCAAATATGTCGTCGGGTCATAGTGTTCATGGTTATAAAATGTCAAGCTCGTTTTAAATATATATGTTAGATTTCCCAGGTTTTATTTATTGGTTCATCGAGTTTTTCTTGTTCATTTGGTTATAAAAATTGAAGATTTATAACTAGTTTATGTATGTTATCGGTTGAAATATGTGAATTGGCAAATATTTTTCAATGTATTGTTTAAAATTTTAATATCGTCGATCTTAACTGAAGGCAAAATCTTTTTAAAATCGAAATTGAATTGAATCAATACTCGTTTCAAAATCGGAAAAAGAAATATATTTTTTGAAAATACCGAATAAAATATTATTCTCATGCAAACATGGTCCCCTTCGCTCAAATAGTAAACCTATTCAAGTGTAAATTTTCATCTACATTTTTAGAATCGTAAGTCCGGTTCTAATGGATGTTTACACAATGACACTTCCACACGTCTATTTGATTTTTTCGGATAATTTACCGACGACATTAGCGAAACGTTTGTCTTCATTTTCTCTTACAAACGACTCATAAAAATGCGCCTAAATGCTGACCGTTGTTGGACACTGCATTTTTATTGGAGTTTTTTCGAAATTTATTCTGTTCGATGTCGTAAATTTGCTTTCACTGTGTATTCAGTGATAAATTTATGTGAGAATCGCAACGTTTTCTGAATATCATTATCGTATTCAAATTATTGCACTATTTTTTATTGGAAGTTATACGAACAATGCAATTTCATCTGTCGTTAAATTAATTATTAAAAGTGTACGTATCATTAATTTTACTTAAAGCACTATTTTATTCGTTGTGTACAAATTTTTGAAGAATAATTTTCCCAAGGATCACATTCATATAAATCAACGAGATGTTTACATTTATGCTTTGTGTAAGACAAAAAATGTATAATGGCATTTCAACAATGGTACAAATGTACAACGCGTTCATAAAAAGTATCAAATAAAATGTCGCGAAATATAATCCGACGCATTGCACATGCACTTTAAGTATCCCTTCTCATTGTTATGGTAGGGAAAAAAAGGACACGATGTATACTTTGCAAAAAAAAAGAGAATATTAAAGAGAATCCTTTCGCCTAATTGTAAACGAATTTGAGGTGATAATTGGCCGAGTACACGAACACGAATCGTATAAATCGTTTTTATGTCCGTGAAGAAGAACAGGGTTGTAATGTGTTTTGCATTGTTTATAAAAAAAAAAATGAATGCATTGTATGCAAAATTCACTGTGAGAAATTCTCTTTCGGATGCGTTATGATCTTACAAATGATATGTTCATGTTTAAAAAAATATAAATAGAAAATTTAATGATTTGATGTTTACAGTATGTTTTGTTGTAAAGGCATAAGACTTCGATGTAAATACATATTTTTATTTGAACTTCATTATCGAAAAAAATATATAAGTATTAATATTATGTTCATATAAGTACATTGAATATTCTAAAAATATTCTCTGGAAAAAAACTGACCGAAAATAGGAAAATTCACCCCGAAACGGATTTATTGGAAATTCGTTCGAGCGCGAATACGTTCGGTGTTAAAACGCCAGAAACAACAATAAATCGATAACTTCTGCTCACATACTCGAACACTTCTTTTTTTAGCAATTTCCCGTTATTTTTCGATTAACACTCCACAGTAAGTGCCATTTATGTCACGGACACAATGGATCCCTTTCGCGATGTCGCAAAGTATGTTGACACAATGCGAATTCGCTTTCCGGGGTGCACCATAATGGGCGGTTTACCCCAAAATTGAAAAAAAAACTTTTATTATTTATGTAAACCCCAGAATAGTAATTTTTGACGTATGGGGAAAAAATTGCAATGCGTAGGGTAGTTTTGATGGAGATGCTTTTAATGACGTCGTTTCGGCGTTGATTAATATGGCGAGGTTCGACCTTTTGTGCTTGCGGGTTGTAAAAATTGATTTTTATAACAGATTTTGACTTGTATTGTCGTTTTTAATAATATTTCATTCGATTTTGATGATTTTGTGGTTGTGCGTTTCGTCACAACTTTTCAAATGTTTCATTGTGTCACGCATGTTCATAATAGCTTCATTCGAATTGATTTTTTAATGCATTATTTAGCAATTTTATTTTAAAATATCGTTATTTGAACCATTCATCATCTAAATTTATTTAAAAATACTTTTTTTTTAAATAAGATCAAACAAATTTTTAAAATAGCTACAATAAAAAGACAATCATTTAAAATTCTGACTAACCATCGTGTGATTAACCCTAAGCACTTGGGCTAAAACCATTATTAAATATTGATATTAATACGATAGTTACCCAATCGATATCACCCTTTAATGAAAAACGTCATATTTTCATACCCACATGACTCCTACGAAATAATAACTGTAATTATTGTAAGGAGACCGAATTCCGCGATCCTGCAGGACCACTCAACTTAATTGGTTCAGGGCAATAATGAATGAGAAATCGTTTATTAAACAAAACCATTTGTCATACGATAGTTATTGTAATTTCGCGACCGATCGACGATGACGAGGCTAATTGTTTCGACATTTGGTCTTCGTGTGTGTAATTTTTAAACTATTCTCTTTCATATCGGTTATTATTTTAATTTAGGGACAATGATCGATACGCATGCGGTAATTGAAACGCATCACGCAAACTATTGCAATTATTACTATTCGACTATGAATTATTTGCGAATAGTTTGCATATCGGAGTGAACGATTCCGTGATGTATTTTTTTATGATCATTATAATCGCTAAACTGTTTGATTTTCCCCTCGGTGAAGAATGTGTATGTCACGTCAAGTGTTCTCAATATTCTTTGTGTATAGATTTTTCTAGTATTTAGACCGAATTATGGGGTGGATGTGACATCTTCACGCTTGATTTCCCGCGTGATGATTTCGGTACACGCGACTTATTAGTGTCGATTAATTTTTGCACGATTCCATCCCCTGTTTGTCGAGCAGGGGTATAGTATTCTTTTCTTGTGTCCCCCGCATTTGTAGGTTATTATTTCGCTCTCGTATTATTTTAATCACTTAAGTGACATCTGCCTATAGAGAGCAATAGTCACAGTAAGATTTCCCGCTCCAATTTCGTATTATTTAATTTATTGCAAATCATTCTATCGTGCAAATAGAATATAATAGAACGTGCAACATGTCGTTTTTATTAATAAGTTATTATTTTAGATCACGCTATTTTGAAAAGGATAGTTTTCAATTAATTATTTATAATCAATTTTCGATTAATAATTGAGTATTAGTGATATTATTATGTGATATAGTGACATGGAAAAATGAGAACTTTTGAAACGCTTAGTAAAAGTATAGAAAATAAAACTTATTGATGAAATTTTACCACTATATCTTAACAGAAATTTTTTGAAAATTAAATTTTAAAGTGAATATTTATAGCCTGCTGTTGTGATTCCTTATTAATGTTATATTTTCAACAAACAAAAATGACAATTTAGATATTTGTCGTTTAAATAGCAAGATGTAATGATTCGATTTTTGTCAATAATTTATTTTTTGTTAGAATCCCTATGTTTTTACTGGGTGTTTCAAAAGTTTCTGTTTTTCTATCTCATCTTATAAAATTTTCAATGAAAAAGATAATCTTTTTGATACCTTCAGAAGCTTGGATATTCCTCTTTACCATATTTACCTTTTACAAGAACAAACCTCTAATAATTTCTATAATAAAATCACTACGCACAAAAAAATCAGATATAAAAAAAATCCATTAGGATTATTACCGAACGGTCATCCAAACACCACGAAAATCCTAGACAAACACGTCGGATCACCGGTCAGAATCTGCGGTCATCCTTCGACAAAAACCCAACCCCCTCACCAAACAGGATCGACTCCTCCTCAACCCCAACCTTAATTTGTTTGCGATGATGTTTAATGAGTTCGGTCGCGTGGCGCGTCTACGTCGGTGACGTCGCACGCCCATCGAAGCGTACTTCGCAAATAATACCCACATATTATATGGTGTACGCCTACGTATATCAATAATGATTATTGCACGTGATGCACTTGGACTTGCTCGGTCCGACGACGTGTATGTAGGGAGGGTGGTCGAGTGGGTGGCGGTGTTGAGATCGGTCGGATGTCCAGGTGGTGTTTTGCGGTCGGTTTTTTAAATTTGTTTGTTCAAATTGTGAATGTACGTGTGCTTAATTGAATTTGAAACTTTTCTCGTGGAAACGGAACGAATGGGGTAAATTATCGTGCATGGTGCATCGGATCGGTAAGCCTGTTTAGTGACCAGTGGTCGTCTATTATCCGGAATCTACGATATGCAGTGAGTGGTTTGTTCTCACGGTTATTGTTGTTATTCGCATTTGTGATACTAAAGAGTTGTAGCATTTATACGATACGTGGTACGTATCTCCTTTGACGTGGAGAACAAATGGACAAACACTTCAGGACTTAGTGTGACCATTTATTTCGGGACACGTGCGGACGTGTTTGTACAGAAAATGGACATCGACACGTGAACTCTGAAACAACTCGCAACTCTAGAAATAAATAATGTGACGTATGTACAACATCGTATAAAAAGAACTCACACAAATGTAATCACACTATTTTCAGATTCAATATCCGTTTAAGATTAGTTTAATTTAATTACTAAATTTAAAAAAATACAATAAAATATGAATTCACTCTTGTGAAGTATTGATATTAAAAATAATCGATATTATAATTTGAAATATTTCAAATCAATAATGGTCAATTGTTAGTGTTCGAAAAACGGATTATTTGTGAATGCCTGAAGGGCCGGTCAACGCACGTCGGAGGCACGTTTCGGTCATTTGGCCCTAATATTGGGCTTTTGTACAAGTTTCCGTTTCTATGTCCATGCGATCAATCCTTGTTTGTTCTGGACGTCAGTATCTAAACGAGGACTCGTACCGGAGGGCTCAAAACTAACAGCGTTACGTGTCGACAACGGATT
>JAOXNN020000067.1:1076966-1160858 GCA_028571205.2 Hydropsyche betteni | reverse complement strand
GAACGTACTGCAATATAAGTATTATTGCAATAATATGTCTTTAGGCATTTTATGAATGTATTTAAATTTGTGACCATTTGTTTCTGTTTTGATTTGATCCCATCTATGTATAATACGATGTCATATTGTTACATATTTACTCGAGCCGCATCATCAAAACGCAAATCCAAATCCGAAAAAAAAATCAGACATGTTTAGATTCAATTAGTCCGGTCGCACCGCAAGTCACACGCATTATTTAATTACAAACAAACAATGGAAAGGGAGTGCAGCACGCTCGAGCGGCGACACTCGAAAAAATACCCCGCGAAAAAACGGAACAGAACAAATAGAGCCGCCGATCACGGCGACAGCGTTTTCGCAAACAAAAAATTACACACAAACAAAGAACCGTGAAAAAAAATCGTCCGCTTTCATACATGTTGGGGAGTCGAAACAGTGGCAACACGCGGAGTGGCCCCGGGGCTGAGTGATGCTCCGCGACGGGTGGAAAAATTTCCGAATGGACACGTGCCGATGTAGAGGGGTTAAATGTTAAATTGTTGTCGATTTTTAGCGTTTTTGTATGCTTTTGACTCTGTGAGGAAGAGTCGTGGCGTGTTGGTGTTGTAGATTCGTGAGGAGTTTAGAGAGCGTTTGTCGGAAAAGTTCTGCTTATTTTAATTTGTTTGTAAATTTTTATTGTATTTATTTAAAAATTTATAGTGCATACTAGGTATTTTTAGACGATTCGAATTTATTTGTATTATATATTTCATATTAATGATAAATTCGTTAGAAATTTCTTTTGTGTATATTTTATGCTTGATTTGTGAAATTGTTTGAATAAAAAAATTTGTGTCGTATTCAAATTATATTATATATAGTGGGAAGATGTTTTTTTCATGTTTTTAAAAACTAAATGTCTTCATTTTCTGAAATTAATCTAATTTTTCGTTACCTTTTTTTTCAACTTATGAAACTTCAGCCTTGTGTTTAACGTAAAGGCATAAAACTTAAAAAAAAATAAACCTAACCTAAATTAACCATTGACACTTTCAAGATTGTGTATGAGGTGTGTGTATAACGAAGATAGTAAAAAGAAAAAAGTTCAAATCTTGTTAAAAAAACATAAACAAAACAATAATTACATTGTATAATACATTGTACGCAAATGAAGTAGTTTCACAAAGCAAAATATATAAAACATATAAATTTTTAATCGATCAATTCAACGAACGTATATTAATAACACAATACTTTCCCACTAATTTCTTTTCATATTCATTAAATACAATAAAGAACACTTCGAAATGAAACATAATTCAAATTGAACTATTATGATCGAAAATACATGATCGATGCACGTGAACAAGGTACTCCCGCCGAGAAACATCAGCGCACACAATAAAAGAGCACACGCTCGCCACCCACCAAATCAAATAAACACTCATACGTTCAATTTATTTATTAAAATGTTTTCAAATATGTCCGCGGGACATGTACGACTGTCGTTCGAACACAACATTATTGTATTGTGCCCAATACGCCATTGAATTGTCGTCGTCGTCGAGGTCCTGTACGGTGGCGTGCGCCATGTCAACGGGGGTTTGTTCGGCGCTTTTGAAAAATCGAATCGAATGAAATTTCCCGCCATTATCATGCAGGACGAGAGCGTTTGAAATGGAGCGTGGTCTTTATAATGATTATTCGCCGTTTGGAGTGTCCGATGCGTTTTCGATGATTCGTTTGCGACACGTGGGAAAGGACGGGTTGTTGTCGCGTGGATGACGCTCTTGAGATATCGGGTCAATTGAGTGGATATTTGTTGAATTATTATTTATTTGGATCAATATTTGATTTGGGATATGTATTTTAATAGTTTTAGTTTTTAATATATTCAAATAAATAATTTGGATTTTAATCTAATTGATTCGAATCGAAATCTAAATTCAATTCTCACAAGTTCAAGCGAACCGTTGGACCACATTAGCATTTATATCAATTTTATCAGTCGAAGGACGTAATTGATTATTCACAGTGTCCATCAACTACGAATCGATTGAATTAATTTCAGATTAGCATTTAATTATGATCGCAATTCGAGCGGCAAAATACAATTACGCAATCGATCCCATTGTAATGAAAACGTCAACGGGTTGAGCGCCACGCGCCCTCACAATGCCGGACTTAGCCCGACTTCGACAACTCGACAACGAAAACATTTATCTTTCGGTCGACGTTCGCTAATGATCTTTCGGGATTCGATCTCGCTGTTTTTTAATGACGTATCACTGTGACCCCAGTCCTGCATTAATTATTTCGGTGGGAAGCGAGTCGCACGCCCATCTCGCTGTACGTCGACAATGGCCGCATCAATCACAACACACGGGTGCGAGAAAAAGTATATAGAGTGATGCATTATTGTATGATAATGTATAAAAAATATGGCACCGAAAGACAAAACGTGGTGGACAATGGTGATGCCCTCTTTTTTCGGTGTTGGCACGTGCTGGTTTGACGCTTGAATGGCGTCAGTGTCTTATCGGGTTTTTGATCGAGTTTTGCATTGATTTATCAAGTTTTAAAATGTTAATCGTTTGTGATTTTTGTATGTGTTATTATTTAGTTTTTAATGATTCTTTAATAGGTATTATTTTGAATGGTTAAAGCATTAAATGCTCAAATCAAATCAAGATAACTTCAGTAATGTTATTTACACAGTATTTTTAATATCAAACATGTTAAGAATAATAAAATATTTTTTTTATTTCTAAAAATTGTTTAACACGAAACTCAAGAGATTGAAATATTTTATCAAATATTTATATTAAACAATTTCCACTGTCTGTATACATCTAAGTATTTTTTAAAAGGAAAAAATAATAGTTTATCATGAAGTAGTCGACTCTTATAAATAAAATATGGAATCAAAATTGCGGAAATTCTACCCTTACTTTATAGTCAATCAATCGGAATAAATATTAATTGTAAAACACAAAGTTACGTATAAGCGAACGAGCAAATCAAACAAAACTAATAAACCCCACTTTCTTGATAAATATTTTTCAACGCATGTTGACTCGGTGAAATTACTGCTTTTCTGAAGTCGGCATGCAATATTGACGAGAAACGACACTTTTGCGGATTGTATTGTTCAATCGTTGATTTCTATGCGAGTCTTCTGAAACACGCATATTAGTTTTCGATTTTGAATATTTAAAATAAGGGAGGTGCTGTTCGCGGAATCGTTTATATTATATTATAGATCGTGAATCATGTAAGGTTTTAGTTTTTTGCGTGACTGTTCTACGACGGTCGTGCGTCTTTTCTACGAATCTATAATAACTAGCTCCCTATTTGTTCTTTTTTTAGTTGTCTCCTTTTAATTTTATTATATTGTTATCGTGTATGTCTGATTCAATTCGTATGAAAGGTTGTTGTGTTACTTGAGTCAATAGGAAAGTTTTTTCAAATGGAATAGCGTGATTCGATTAATTCTAAATTTAGCTGGAATCCATGATGGAATACGGCAAAGTTATTTATTAGATTGGAATCATAAGATTTTTTATTTATTTTGATATACTCGAAGGAAGGTGTAAAAATAAAGTTGATCAAAAACTGCTTGAATATTATGTTCGAAACAAAATGACAATCATAAGTTTTTGTTACTTTTTTTTGTGTAATTAAAGGAAAACTGAAAAGTGCTTTTTAGATGCTGAATATTTGATTAGTTTATATTAGATCATCAGACCAACTTCACATCCATATCCTAATCGTATCCTGTGAAACTTAACTTTCGAATTTGTGCATCCAAATATACGTTTTAAATACACTTCGTCAATAATAATCAATATCTAAAAGTAAAAACATATAAATATACTATAGGTATTAGTATAACACACAAACTGATAAATCATATTAAAACCAATGAATACATTTATAAAAAAAAAAAAACAAACAAAAATCAAACGTCGCCCAGGGGATCTTACGAATTAAGGCGTAAACGAAAATTAAACATTGCACATTGTATCAATTGATTCAGCGTAAAAATGTTGCGTTTGAAGTTTGCACCGTGGATTATGTGCATCGGGAACATGCGTCGGGTATACTCATTGTCTCGGTTTAGTCCTGCGTGTCCTGCGGAACCCGACACGTGTCGAGAACGACGTCTGGCCACGTGTGCCCCTAGGAATCCTGCGGGCCTTGATCAGTTGTGTAAAAAATGCGAATCCAATATTGCAATTTGAATATTTTAATGGGAGGTGATTGAAAATCATTAACGCCCGGCCGCGATGATTGATAAAGTATATGTGCGCCTTGATTCGTTTTGAATGAGTTGTTATGGAAATCTGTTATGGTGATGATGTTTGGACGGTTGAAAGTTGAACTCGATGAGTCATTCGAATGTGCTTTTGAGTCTAGTACTGAAAAAGGTATTATAGGAACGACTGCATTATGAAAAGTTATCGTATAACGAAGAATGTGCTGAAAAATTCATGCGATCACCCAACACGACAACTTTTTATACATTCGCAATTTGCAACCATCAATTATTTGTAACATGGCTATTAATTAATTTCGGTATGCGAAAAATTTGTATTTGACTGCGCTTTTGCATGATGAATGCATTAAAATTTTATAAATTTGACGTTTTTCGTCATTTGTGCGCTTTCATGTGCGGATTCTTCGGCTGGGGTTATTATTGGATCTAAACACGGAAAATTGACGTGAAAATTTCCCTATTAAAAAATAACGCAAAATAAACAGTTTTAAAAGCCCTTAATTACACACACACATGTTTGATTCCGCGCAGTGAACTGGACGCATAAATATATTATTCAAATGATGTAGTGAAAAAAAATGCATCGGTGACTTGATTCATTGTACTTTCATTCTACAATAGTATCGCATGACTAGTTTATATTTTATCATAAATATTCAATCGGGGCGTTAGTTAGGACAATTTTACAGCTGATAATTATAGCGATTCATTACAGGTGCCGTTCATGAAATATTGCATTTACTCGATATTTTAATTATTCGAAAAAATATTCGTGACAATATGAAATTAGTGCCATATACATGTATGGTTCAAATCGAATTTATGTGACTAAAAAATGAATCAAATTTAAATTTGTCCATGAAAATTTTCATAATCCAATGCAAAATAGCACATGTGCAAAATAATCTCATATTCCAAAGTCGTAAAAGCGAACGTACGCACAGAAAAACCAATTCTCACCCTTTTAACCCTACAGTGACATAAACCGAAACAAACTTAAATTACACATTGCACATATTACATTACATCCACAAACATCTATGGGAGGAACCAAAGGCGTTCCATTGGATCCTGTCACTCACAAAACGGCGCCAGTATCGTAAATTACAATAAAATAAACGATTTTGCGGGTTCAGAGGGTGGCTGGTGTTACGGGGTAAAATTGAAAGCATATTCGCGGTTCAAATCCCGACCGCAATAACTGTCTGCTGTGATTCAGAAGTGTGGAGCTTAAAATGGTCACGCCCCGCTCCTGCAGATTATTGGGCGCAAATAATCACGACCTGGCATACAACGAGTTAAAATTGTGAAAAAATATATAAGGAAAGGCACATTATTTCCATTCGTAGCCCGTTTCGTGCAATGCGGTTTAATTTGCATCTATTTTTTGTTGGAGAAAAAAACTGAGTGCATTTTTCAACTGTTTAGAACGGCTTTCATTTTTTTGTATTTTTAAACCCAATCAGTTTTTATTTAAGTTTAATTTATCAACAAACGTTATTTTTTATGATTATTCGTGTAATATATCTTTTTATCGCGTTCAATAAGGATTAATAAAAAAGTTATATTGTACTACAGCATTGTCAATCCGTCAAATATATGCAACGCACTTATCTTCTGAACGTCAATTCGGAAAAAAATATCAGCATCAAATTAACATAGGACCGTTGTGTTGTCAAAAAAAGACCCATCTGCATAGTTCGGGAATCCATTGTAGGCAGGATCGAGAAAAATCCACAGTCGTAAATAAGATCCGACCAAATTAGTTTTCGTGGAGCAAGACACCAAAACGGTCCTCATTACCGGTGATTCGTATTCCCCCAAGTTTCAGTCGGCGAAGGGTTAAAATGCGTTCACTCAAATGACGGATCAGTTTCAATGGACGAATGACCACTTCCGCGGATGATTTATGGAGACGCGTTGGGGTCAGATCGTATTTACAAAACTATAAGATTATCATTTTTAGTTGCCTGTTATTGAATTCGAGTATGACAGAAGGCACTAATCCCAGTTCCGTAATCTGGATACATATTTTTTTTTATATTTTCGTACTGTGCGTGTTCGGAGCGCATTTTTATATACGCGTGCGGCAATTTTCGAAGTGGCATATGTCGAAATTATGGAAAAAAGCAGTCGATCGTATCTGTCGCGGATAGGTATGCAATTTTTTTTATCACTTTTAATAACCGTTGTACCTGTCAATTTTTTGCGAGTCACCCCGCGTTTGTGAGTGCAATTTTGTCTGAAACAACCGATGCCCGATAAAGGACTATTAAGAGCCGGACAATTTATCGCGAATCGACTCGACACACGCGGACAGTTGACACGTGCAAAGCGTGACAAATTTCACACAATTGTTTCAAATATTTACATACGGGTTTTTACTGATTTACAGAAGCATATTGTTGCATTTTTTAAAAGTTTTCTTATAATGGACGTATTATAAATCCATTTAAAAATATATTTCCTTGAATATTCAACAATTTTCTTTATATTATCACAAGCTATAAAAATATTATAAACTTCTAGACTTTCAATCATCATCATCATCATCTGCAGCCTGCTCACGCCCACTGCTGGACAAAGGCCTCCCCGATACTTTTCCATTCACTTCTATTCTGAGCCACTCTCGTCCATGCGACACCACACATCTTGTGAATTTCGTCTACCCATCTGCCACGCGGCCTTTTCTGCGGACGCTTAACGCCTCTCGGATACTTTCGGAAAACTTTCAATAGTACCAGAAAAGTCTTATCTTATAAAGGACATCACTATATATGATGATCAGAATATCCATAGAACACTATTCAAATTTGAATCGATCAACTAATCTTTGTCGCATCAAATACGTCATCGTCAGATCCGAAAGCTTCGCTGAAAAGCATGTCCTGAAATGGCGTGTCGGGTCGGCAGATCCTGCCGATAGTCCTGCTGGTTCATATGAATATAAGCACACAGTAATGTAATATAATATAATTGATTGCCTGCGAATCGAAACACCTGCCGCAGGAGTGCAGAGTTCGTGTTCAACCCTCGCGCCCATTTGTTTTGTAATTCGAATTAAGATAGCAATCGTCGGACCACTCACAGTTTTCATTTATATGTCCCTTTTCGATGGGCGACTTTCATTCACGGCAAATTGTCAGGTGTGTCGTTTTGATTAGACTTTTTTACACCTATATAAAAATTGACTATTCTAATTCGAGATATATGCGAAGGGTATGTATTATATTTAAATGATCAAGGGTTATTTGAGAACAATTTGAAAATATATTGTAGGTCCTTTAGAAAAATACATAAATAAATAATCGATTACTTTCAATGAATGTGTGAAATTCAACACGTGCACTTGTATATAATATTCAATATATTTTATAATTACATTTATCAAAGCATATCGCACAACACACATGATCCATTTCCCATATGCACAGAGCTTTCATGTTCACGTCAAAGCTTTCGTGGCGCAATATCAAAAGCATCTAGCAATTCGAAATTTACACACACGATATCTAGATTCGAATCTGTGTTCACAGTCGACCATCAAACACGAATTCGCCATTTGATAGGCTTCGCTTTTGCGACCGATCAAAATTGCATTCAAACAAACGATCAAATTGACCGCCCGGCTCGGACTTCCAAATTGGACCACTTCTTGGGCTTCGCTCTGTATATTCAAATGTCTACATTGTACCTATATATCATAAATATTTGTCGGTACATTATTTTAATCTATATGTGTAGATTCAAAATATGCAAATTTTGTTGAGAATGGATTGTTCAATTTTCAGCAATTTATTAAGTAGTAAGAACTATGGAGAAAAATAGTCGTTTCCGAAAAAAGAGTTTAGTGTATATGAATATATATCACAACCCCAACTCGATATGAGTTTTGGGTCTGCGTGGGTTCACCTTTGACACTAACAAATAGTTTTTGACACCAAAGCCCGTGAAAAATGTATTACGCAGACAATAATTACAGTTCGAGGGTGCGCGAACTGTGCTCCCCTTCCGATCGAGGTTTAATTTTTTAAGACAATGAAAAAATGCAATATGTCAGTTTAGGAGCGACGTATGCCACTTTTTTCGAAAACCAATTTTTGTTGCTTGATCGTTGCAAATGATACTGTGGTTTTATGAAAAAAATATCGATAATCAATTTCGTAGTATGTATTTGATAATATAATTCTAACGTTACTAACAATAAAATCTCGTTTTTTTCCTCATACACTGATACAAATAATTTATCTAATATTCGTTCAATAATTGATTAGCAATAAATGTATGAACTCTCTCATAGAAATGCAGCTAAATATATAAAAAAAATTATATGATATTTGATATATGATATTCTCTCTGTAGAAAAGCAGCTGAATATATAAAAAAAAAATGATATTTTTCAAATTCATATAAAAAATGATAATCAAATATTGAATTAATTGGCAAATATGCAATCATTTTTTTAATAAAAAAAATATGATTGATAACAAAAAACACAAATTAGTACCCATATAATGAACACGTTAAATTAGCAAAAACATAGTTTTTACACCATTCACCTATCTTACACGCCCTAAAGCCCAACCTATAATTATTTATAAACTCCTCAGTTATTCGCCATACATTTACGAAGGTGAGACCTCGAAAACCGATTGGGGAATAGGGAACCTAGCCAGTAATTAAGTTTTTATGGGGTCGACATGAATAATTGATACTGGGACTTTCATACGATCGCACACATTATTTTTTTCAGTGGAAAGCGCCAAGAAATGCCATCGGCGGAATCGTAACATGTGCTACTGATTTATGGTAGTAGGTTTTTTGATGTGTGATTTGTTATGCGCATTCGTTATAGGGTTTTTTTTCGGTCGTACTCGATATGGTGCGGGTGCGCTTTGTTTTGATTAACCGCAAGCGGTCGTGTTACAAATTCGTATCTCGTAATTGTATATTGATTTTGTTTTCGGACCGTCGATGGATTAGATATTGTTTCTAAATAAATATTAAATATATTAAATTTCGTCGTATGTCGTCCATTCCGTTTAATTAACTGGAGCTTCCTAATCACAGTGATTCTGGTCAGATTACGAGTTTCATTGCGTTCAATTTGTACGTAGTGCGTGCTACAATAATTCTACAATATTTATCGTGGATAATTTATACGTGGACAATACTTGCGGGGTCATACCAATTGACCTGTGTTTGCTGCGAACGCTAAATAAGCCACAAATTAACCCGATATTGACGCAATTGGGCCCGGTTACTCGATTGAATCTACCGCGAAACATAAACGGTCAATCTAAGACTAGGATTATTAATTTGTCGTTTTGTTATGAATATTATATTTTTATGGTATTGATTGAAAAAAAAAACTGTTTTATTTCAAGGAATTATTGAACGGATGTTCTTCTTAAATATACGCAATTGCAAAAACATTTTAATAATCTGCTTCCTTCTTAACTCAATCCGGATTTTGATTTAATACGATTCTGATAACTTCAATTATATTTTTATGCATTATATGAAAATATTACCAATGCATAAATAAAAAAAATGCAGTTCAATAACCTTTTTATGAGATATTTTTTATAGGCTCACACTGATTCCTATACATTAATGACCCTCTCAGCGCACATTGTTTAAATCCTTTCATACGCGCAATCGAAATACGAAGCAGGATTAAAATTTTCAAAACGCTTTTCCTCTCAGGAGTTTCCAGCCAACCAAAATAGACTTTCAGCTCGTTGAAGTTTGAGAACCACTGGGCCATATAACCCTTTAATCCTGGTTGTGCTCATTAAACGGGAATTACGAATGTGCCGACCAGCGGACACGTGATCCGATCACTGATCTGACAGATTAAGATTGTAACGCGAACTCATGCTATATTTGCACAAAACTGCAACGTGGGTGTAAATATACAAATAATTATGAGAGCATAATAAACATACAATAATAATTGATTTGTCGAACAATATCTATTACATATTCAAACTTCACACGACTTCCATTCAATCATCTATTTCGAATCCCTATAATTAAGCCCACTCATATAATTTTCGCATATATTATATCACTCAAATCATACGATGATCTGCCATAAAACGGGTCAAACTCAAAAGTGAAACACAATACGAGCTAGTTTTAATTGGCTGCTTTGGATGCGGGCTCGTGCGCCCGAAGAGAACGAGACCTTTATGCCCTTTTTTATGCGGATTTTTTTATTCGTTTTGTAAATTTCTATTCGTCGTCTTCAGTCAAAGGGTTTCTGCGTATACTCGCCACAGTCTGAGGGATAAAAAAGGCAAAAGGGCGGTGGAAAGAGGCGCTTAATAAGCCTGTATGTCGACGCGAAATACGTCATATAGTCGTCTCTTTGGCTTTTGCGAATCAATGGCGATGTTTGTTATAGCGTGTATAATATCTATTTTCTTTTGATAAATACTGGTTCATTCATTTGATTGTGATTTGGGTCTGATTTTAGCCTTGGGTGGTATTTTGGTACTTTCGTGTTTGTTTTAATTTGATTCGTTTTCGCAATAGTATATTATATTGTGCTCGATGATTTCTATTCAATCCAACGTTTTGACATATTTATAGCAGTCGAAGCATTGAAAAATGGCAAAATTACATACCGAACGTCTACCATAATTATTGTAAATATAAATCAGCACTTTTGCACAACAAACCACAAACAACGAGTGCTAGGCGTTTATTGCACATTTACGTCACCTTCCGCCATCGTCAATAGTGCAAAATTGCTTCCATTCCATCAGAATACGCATTCGAGCGTGCAATTGGAACACATACGTATAATATTTTTGCATACATACGGGAAACGTCATAGCGGTTGATATTAATAAACGTTTCTAAGAGCCTTTGTCCGCGGGCGCAATTCTATGAGACACCCCACCGTTTGAACCTGGGGGGCAAAAAGGGAGCAAATTCTATGGGGAGGTGTTTTTAAACTTTTTTCGAAAACATTCAGATTTATTTTTTCAATATAATTTGTCTACGATTTCTAATAAATTTTTAACATTAAAAATTTCATCGATGATGAATCTGATGAAATTTAAATTTGATCACTTTAATTGTTTTCCTTCATTTAGTCATCGAAGAATTTTGGTATACTTAGTCATAAATTTTTTTGAACTTTTACAATCTGATAATGATCTTCAATTAATAACGAGTGAATTTTATTTTTGATATATTCAATTTTGGATGGCTGATTGAGAAACCCTACTATGGAGGGACCAAAACCATATGAAGGGCCCATGTGGGACTGATCAATGACCGTCAATTTTGCATACATATTGTTCTCGTCGCGCTGACCCTTTAATTCCGCAGACGTCCGCCAATTTATATCGCGAGAATTTCATTTCGATCTATGGGCTGTTTTGTGTACTTATACGTTGAACGATTGAACGATTTTGTGCGCATCTCGTTGTGGAGGCGATGACGAGGATGACGATGATGGTCGTTGTGCTGGTATCATGGAAAAACTTGACTATGCAAATTGGTAGCCCGCTGCTTTTGCGAAATCCAATCCGATGATGGTCGATTCGTATTATGTCAAGCGGGTGGACACCCTATGTATTAATGTAAATATTTTAAATTTTGATTATGCGGTTTCAATGTACATTTGACACTGTTTGTTCAAGGATAATTCTCGTATTGCACGAAAGATTGATAAAAAATATTATAATTATATTTGAAAGAAACATCGAAAAATTATATTCAAAATGTAAAATAGTATAGATGGATGACCACACAATAGAATAATACAAAAAAAGAAAAGCTTCGCAGCCCTAATTACGCACTCTTAGCATCGTTTAATTGCGCAATTGTGAACGGACCAGACTCGCCCCCAGCCTGGACCAAAACAATAATAAAAAAGAATGAGAGGAAAAAATGTATTTTAGATGGCCACGATGATGATGATGATGATGGTAGCCGGCGTGTCCAATCTCCACCCTCGTGGACATTGTGCGACCGAAAGGGGTGCGGACTACCCGCACCTCTTGGACAACGCAGGACACCTCCATACATTTGTTTGTCGCATAAATATTCGGACCCATTATTAAAAAAATTTGAACTACAGTACCATACTAAAGTTTTTGATAGTTAGTGTTCATACTTTTAAAATAAAATGATTTCGGTAAAAGTTTAATTAAATGAAACAAATATCATGTTTTATTTTTTTTGTCTTTGAAACTTTGTTCATTTAAAAATATGATTTCTTTTAAAATTAAAATTATTTTATAATATATTTTATTTGTACTCGTATTATAGTTTCAAAATTTTAATGATACTATTTTTTGTATATTTAATTTTATTTATTTAATAAGAAAAATGTATTTATAACCACCGTGTAGGGACATCGTGTGAAAATCATAACCTTTTTGTTGCGTCCAGTGTCATGACGGGGTCAATTTACTCAAATTAATATTCATAATCAGTGACATAAGTGTGCAATAAAATATAAAAAACAAAATATAGAACGGACATCGTGCACACTTCTCATATAAATCTCAATCTAATATCGTCCGACCGGAACGGTCCACTATACACAGATTTCATAACAATATCAATTAAAACTCATACAAAATGACATTTTAAATGAAGCTTTTGACCAGCAATGGATTATGACGAAGCACATATTATCATCACAATACAATTCATTTTATAACTTCAAATAGAAAATCATCATTCACGATTTAAAAAAAACTCAACAGCAAATCAACGCGTTAAACAATCGAATAGATAATCGAATCAAACTATAACTTATTATACAACCAATCTCAAGGGATAACTTATCACATATCTGTAATAATATAGGAGCATTATCGAGTCATCATCGGACATCACGGGCGTTACAATGGAAGCGCTAATAACGTTACGTGTCACGCGTCCATACCCAGCCTCCATTATCGAAACATTGGCCCGGCGACGGTAATGGAAACCAGGTCCGTAATTGAAAATGGGCCAGAATAATTATGTTATGTGCACGCAGACGACTCCAAGGGGACCCCCGGTCTAGGATGGAAAAAACGAACGAGAAAAAGCGAAAAAAACGTGCCGGAGCAGCCTCCCGTTTTTCATTACTCGAGTGGGCGATTTGCATATCCCGATATTATTGTGTGTCGTATAGACGCGCTCATTAATTTCGAGTGAAATGGGACGAAAATGCATTTCGGCGTCTCGTGTTTCGGCCCCCACATTAATTGTTTGGGATTGAAAAATTTCGGTTTGGAATATTTATGGTTGTTTTTTTTTTTCGGTGGATTCAATTGGGCTTGATGTTATACGATGTAGTGTGTTTCTATGATTGTGATTATATAATTCAATCAACTTTGTTAGATTTTGTATCTAATGATCGATTGGGAAATTAATCTTTTTATAAAATCCTTTTTTTTTGTTAAATAATATAGTAATATATGAACTTTGGGGAGCTTTCAGTTATCTTTTATGAATACTCATAAACAACAGTGACAAAATTTAATGATCAGGAAACAAGGACTAATTGTTTTGCATATAAAGTAGGGGGTACGTCTCGGTGGGTGAGCGAAGAATCACAACTTGTGCATTTGTATTGTATTTTTTTTTTAAATGATGATTTTTTTTAATAATTATGTTTAATATATAATGTTCATATTTTAATTTTTTAATATTCAACAAAATTTGAATCGCAAAATTACTAAATAATGTTTCCAAAGTTTGATTTGAATTGGGCTATCAATTATTTTTTATTCATAATTTTTTTCTAAAATGAATTTATAGCGATTTCGTTGGAATAAATATATTTTCAAATTTTAATTGAAAAAATCAAAAAACTAATAGGTATATACTAGTTGGATTAGCCGCTCGCTTTTATCACTAGAAAATATAAATCGAGCAGAAGTTATTACAACTGAGCGGGGGACATCTTCACCCTCGCTTCCGAATCTTAGAAAAAAGTTGTAAACCTCTCACGGTGACTTGATTTGTAATTGTCAAAATAATTGTCGGCTACGATTTGTCTTTGCAACGAGAATCATCCAAAATCGGGGAGGGCTGAGCTTACGCCATTAGCCTTATTGGTAGCAGAGCTTTCGTTGACGAAGCTAATGTTTCAATTTCGCAATTCGACTCTGTCAATTCATTACCAAATTGCAAATGTCAAAAACTAAGCGAATTTGCATCTTTGACATGTTGATGTATGACAACATTTCATTCCACTATAGTCAATTTGCATAATCGATTCAACTATAGAGAGACGTAATATTGTTATTACGAATACAGTTCAATTAAAATAGATTACCATTCACAAACATAATCGAAAAACTACCAAAAGCTTCCATCCAATCATTCCCACATTCATCCGCACAACAAAACCCATCCTAACAAATTTTCGCACATAATCGAAAATTTTGACACACATCCATCGCGGCAACAATGCGATTGCGAAACGGACCGACGGCGAACTGTCGCCGAAACTTCATTCATGCCCGGCGAATTTACGACACCGGCCCGACGCCGGTCCAATAAAAATGCAAATAAAAATAAAAACGCCATAAAATATTATGACGTCGAATCTTCCCATGGCCGCCGCGGACAATGGCCATGACGGACCCATGACTGACAGTTGCCCGCGGGCCTCGTGGTCGACCCCTCGATCGTTCGAAACGGTGTGGTGTCGTGTGTGTGTGTGCTTCCGGGTTGTGGAGGGTCGGTTTTGAGTTGGGGGGTTGTTGTTGTTGGGTGTATCGTGATTGCCGTCGATGATTTTGTGGGTTTCATAATAAAAAACGTGTCGATTGTTCGACTCGATTTTTTGTTGATTTTACATATGATCATCGAAAAATTTTCCTTTTTTTTTTCCAAATTTTTTTATTATTTTTATTACGATTCAAAATATTATTATAATCATTAAAACATATAGCTTATATTACGATTATTTTTGAACAATAACTTTTGTATTTTGTACGCCTTCAGAAATCTGAAATTTTTAACTTGTAAAAAATTATGCTCCATTACTTTTCTCTGCTTGAAATCTCTGGCTTTATATCGTTCTTGATTTAAGAAGTATGTATTTCGTGTTCGTAGTTGTACTTCTGAAATTAGGATGAAGTGACAAGAGCGTTGAAAGGGGATGATCTGACTTCCGTATCGCATAACAGTATCAGTAAAAATTAATGATCCCAGAGAAGAGACGTTTTCGTCATCTGAAATACAAAAGATGCTTTCATACTGATAGGAAATATTGCCACATAGATTTTGAACGTTAAGTGCTTTCAGCAATAATTGTCATTTTTACATAATACAATGTATTTCAAATTATAATAATCATAATAATTTTCAAAATAGTTGATTTTTTTTTAATTCTTGTATCTTTTAAATAAAATTCCTACAAATATTTATCGATATAACCAAATAGTCACGAATCAAAAATCATCACATCTGTCAATATCGCAATTTTTTCGTCACACTTCAGCACCATAGAAATATCAAAGCGAAGAGTTGTCGCGGTCAAATTTGAATCACAATGACCGCACGCGAACAATACTCCCGAAAGCACATTACAAACATAGAATCGAAATCTGCGATCTTTTATCCGATATTATACATTAATACAATAGCAATATAATAATAACATCGCCGCGAAGAATCAAATTTACGACTGGTAGACGGGCAGACATTAGCGGCGATTCAAACGTTCGATTGATTTCGTTCGATCGGAAGGGTAACCGTGTCGGATGGAATATTTATATATTATATTATATTTTTATATTGTACGTGTTTATTTCGAATTTTCGCATTATGGGGTTCTTTTGGGTCGTAGTTTTTAAGGGTGTTTGCGAGCTTCCGCATCCGTTCCATAAACGGTAAATAACACAAGATGACCCAACTGTATGGGGATACGTTTGTTATATAGGGGATGCTTAGGTCTAATATAAAATTGGTTATTTTTGTATTTTTATTAAAAAAAAATGTATGTTTATTATGAATTTTTAGTAATATGCAGCTAATTTCAATGATCCATATACGTAAATGATTCTAATAATATTGTCAACATGTGATATCCATATAAACATCAACTGCGAAATTAAACACAAACACTCAAATTTCAGATATTTTTTCTTTACCATAAGTACCCACTGTATACTAGGTATATAAAAAGGATAACGATAATAAGAGATATGGATATTAAAAAAAGTTCTTTACCGAGAGGCTTCAGATCGATGTTGTACGATCATATCCATTTATGAACTGCCTACTTTTCACTTGAATTTCGGAGATCGACGATTTTAGCATAGTTAGATTATTGAAAATTTTATTCCTGCTTCTGAAAATGTCCAAAAATTAAACGGTATCGGAAAATTCTTGTTCAACGACAAAAGTGTGAATAATGAGTGACGTTAAATTAGGAAATAAATAGAAAATATGAATTTTGACCAAAATCGTGCGAATGTAACATTCTATTGGGACCCCAGCATCCCCGATAAGCGTCAATCTGTGTCGAATCATTCCCGGAATACGTGCATTGTGCTCATAACCTAACCCTTAGCTAGCGAAAGTCGTAAAGTACGTGAATTACGAGACAACTGGACGCGCGCCACACTTTACTCTTCATTGTCCATATCATATTTATTTTATGAGCGCACTACTCATTTACACAATACGCGAAATAATCGTTTGCTATATGGATGCGATTTAATATTTTTTTTTCGGTCGGTAAATCCGCTTTTTTCCACAAAAATCGATTGAAATGTTAACGTGAGAAGTAGTGAAAATGTTTGTTGATTTATTGTATTTTCGTTTTTTTGTGATCGATTGAAGTTTGATTTATTTGTGTTTTGATATTTAAATTCTATTAAAATATTTCGAAGCAATATTTAATTGATAATATCGTATGAATCGAATTGTAAATTCGCACACATGATAGCATTTTCATCGACGGCCGCTAATAGTTTTTACTTGATGTTATCATCTTTTATATTTTATTCGAAAATATTACTATGAATATTTTAGTATCAATAAATATCAAATCAAAATGGAATGATAGCTACTTTATGTAAATGACAAATATTTTGCAGTTTTATCGACAATAATAATCTCAAACTAATCTGCATAAATTTCAATTGAATATTACATCCCAGATTTACACATTTCATCACCTACGTTCACAACAATATAACTTTCAAAAACAAAATCTGCACATTATTTAAACACGAGAAAATTTATTTTATGTTTACACTCGTAATAGTGAATATAAGCATACGTCTCTCGATCGTAAACATTTATTACACTATCAACTCAATGCGCTGAACAGCATTTTTTAACTCGAAAAAAATCAACCCCCTTTCGTTCTACGAAAAATCGAATAAATCCAAGCTCGATCTCGTATGTATTTTTTTTTTCTTTACATTCTGAACTGACGTCGAATCAGGAAACGAGCAGTTGTTTGTTGCATTGGGGATGCAAAATGCAAACTTTATTGTGCGACACGCGTCATCGATTTGTGCAATTTTCAAGGATACGACCGTCGTAAAATCGCGATTACATCACGAATTACATACGATTCCATTCACTAAACTTTTATATTCAAAATAATTTGAATTCTAACGAATTTTCTTGATTTTTCCGCTCAAAATTCATTAATACATGTATACAGCAGAATTGCGTCGTACCTTTAATAGGTATCGTTGATTGAAGGGACAGTTTTATTGTCAATCGGCCAGTCGTAAAGGGAACTCGCATAAAGTTGCGGCCCTTTATGGCCCCAGTATGCGACGATGCGAATATTCAGATTGTTTCGCTTAATGGCGTTCACTATTAACCGCGGACTGGATAATTGCATAATATTTGCTCACTATCGACGATCTGATCGCTTCTGCCAGTAGGAATGATTATAATAAATACTGGAAGAGAGTAAAATATTATGTTGTGCTAGGTGGTATTGGGTGCTGGTGTAGGCTAGGTCGTATTTGGTTTTCGATTGTGCTGTTATCGCTTTTGAAGTATTGCGGAATGGTATTGTCGATTGGGTGTTCGATATGGGGGAAATTCTGTTGATTCTGTGGTTTTGATGTTGGATTAATTTTATTGGTAATATTGTAATTGAATATTTTCAATATGAATATGATATTAATTTTATTATTTTCACATCATCATATTATCTAATACTATCGAAATTTTGAGCATAATCAGTAATGGAAACATTTTTCAATCGAATATTGAAACTGCCAAATAATTTCAAATAAAAAAAACGCACTAGTCAAGTCAATTCTTTATCTAATTATAATAGTTCTAATGAAAATTTATACGTTTTACATATAAATCTCGAATCACGATAATATCGTGAATCGAAATTATTTTACTCAATTTTCAAAGCACTCTTTGTGCGGTATTATACTTGGGAGGTTCATTATGCAATTAGCGATATCGATAGTGCTCAAAATTATAATGCAATTCGCACTTTATCAGTCTAATACGTTTCTGCATATTAATTGCTATCTGTTAATTAAATGAAATATGCACTTTTATGCATCACGATAATATTATTCACAAGTACGAAAATAATATTAGTTGTTTAAACACTGCGACAATGAACACTCATTGTGTTATATTAGCTGTGAAAAGCATTTAATGAACGTGATAGATACGATATGCAACGTAATTACGGATTTTTTTCATATATTCAAATTTAATTAAGAATTTTATCCATTTTTTATATCCATAAACTTTAATCAAGTCATTTTTTAAAGATCAACATAAAAATATTTATTTAATATAACTAATAATATATAAATATATCTTTTCATTGATTAATCATCAGTTTTGTATTATTCAACAGCAAAATATTATCTAGAATCGACTTTTAAACAATCAAAAATTCACTTAAGTCATTACCTTCAATAAAAAAACGAGCACGATCGCATTTTTAAAAGCTCATCGTAAACGTCAAAGTTGCATTAAAGCGCCAAATTGATCGGGACGCGTAACGAATAATAGCACAGTTTAATTGACGTCCGAGTTATTAACACGTTTTATATTGATCATGCGATGCGATAGTTCGAAAAAAGGCGGGAATAAATAAAAAAGCGTATAGCCCCGTTTTACTGTCGGTCCTCGAATAAAAAATAAATGGATTCGCACCGTAAAAGTCGCAATTAAACGACCGAAAAGAGTACACTTTGTCGTTCTTGAGCATCGCCTTGTTAAAATCTGTTTTGATGTATGTATGTGTGCGCTTGTAGTTATTATCTTATAAATTTGAACTAATTGTATTTTTTTGTTGTTTCAGGTAAGGTGTGCTTATTGCTGTAATTGAGAACGGATATAATTTTGCTTAATTGCCGAATTTGCATGTTGTATATATGTGATTAATTTATTTTATTTTGTACATGATTTTTCGCACATTTTTCACGATTAAATTCAATTTTTTTGATCGAAGATAGTACAAATTGACGTTAATACATAGTTAAAATATATTCAAAATAAAGTATTATACATGTGTACTTTATTCATTTTTGATGCCATTTTAGTATGAAATATTACACCATTAAACATGTATTATACTAACTGCGTATTATAGTTTACAATTTACGATGATAATTTTCAACATTCGTATTCATTTAAACCATAATCATATTTCAAACAATTATCATTTTTAAAATCTCATTCAATAATACTAGTTTCCATTTGAATACGATTCAATTTTTATAATTCGCTCATACTAACAGCATAGGTATCATAAAGATTAAACCAATCGACACTTCTACGAATCCAACAAATAAAACGTATCACAACGCCATTTGTGTCCACAGCCGCCCACAAATCGTAATATTTTTAATATCAATTCCATATCCGATGGACCTCAGGTGCACGTCGGCGGTAATTATTTTTTATTAGTGTCGTAAAGCGAGCACGACGATAAAAGCCTCCCCGGGCGTACAAAAACGGTAGCACACCAGATTCGACATTGACGATTTAACCTCTGATTAACGAACCGGCGCCGAAACAATACCCGATGATGACCCATCAACGAAAAAGTGCATAATGTTCGATGTCATAGAAGTGCAATCGGGTGGTCTGATCTGGCTGCGATTAAAGGAGCAATTAGCGGATATATCCCAGTGCGATAAAATTTAACGACGGCTACTGGGCGTGTAAAAAGTTTATCGTATATTCGGCGGGAATTATTAACGGTTTACGACAAGGCGCGAATTCGATAAAATTCTCGTTTCGTTGCTTAATCAATCTGGGTTTTATTTTTGAGTGTGTGTGTTGTGCTACGTTTTTTAATCGCTTCGTTTATGAACGAACTTGAAATGTAAAACGTCCAACTTAAAGTGTAAAAATTACCTACATTAAATACCTATGATATACCTACATTAAATTTCGCCTATACACCACCAGATATTTTTAAATTTCATAAACAAAACAAAATTCTTTGCTTTGTTCGTGGACGAATCGATTACAAAAAAATAGCATTACACCTACACTAAATGACGCTCATACAGCACCAGATTTTGTTAAATTTTATGAAAAAAGCAAAATTGTTCATGTTCGAAACGATAACATAAACGTAGTGTAACATATACAAATATTCGAGCTCTTAATGATATTCAAACATTGTATTTTGGCCGTGCGAATCCGGCATCTGTGCGCATGCAATAAATTCACATTAACAATATGAAATATCGAAATTCGAGTTTGCGTAATATTCGCCATAGCAGCTTCGAAAGGCTTTGTCGGTTTGTTTGTTTGTTTGTTTGTCTGTCTGTCGGTTTGTTGTTTAACTTGGGTCGTTGTCTCGACGGATAATAAGTGGTGAATTTCGCTCGTTCATGGCAGTCGAAGGTTTCACGGAAAACTCGTGGAAACTCTTAAGTTTTCCTCCTTTAGAAAGCTCGTTATGCTTTTGAATAATTAACGGATACAATTTCAGAGTTTATGTACGTTTTGAGTTTTATTCGTGTGGCGTTTCAATGACGAGTTTGGCTGTGATGAAACAATAATAACGCGGTAGTTAAGTGGTATACGTTTCTCACGAAACATTTCTATTTAATTCAACAAAGTTATAATATGACGATAGTTTTTATTACGTAAATATTTCTATGAACATTTAGATTTTTATACAAAATCGTATTCCGTGCCAAAGCACAATAAGTAATGTCTTCGCGAAAATATGTCATAGAAACGGCAAAGGCGCTAACGCCAACTCTTACATTTTCCTACAGGAAAAATATGCAAATAGATTTTCCTCGCCTTCGACTAGCACATAACAATAAAAACGTCTAAATATTCCTTTTTCGATTTTGTCACCGCGCGAACAATGGCGGATGCATATCGTAGCTTCTGAGTTTCTCCGCATTGTGTGCATTCGTCTATTTATGTGCAATAATGCAATATGCAAGTTGTTTGTTCTTGCCAATTCAACGCGGCGGCTTCCGAGTAGCTTTCGAAGCTTTCGTGACCGTTTATTTTGTTAGCGGCGTTCAAAAGCCGAAGTGTACCAATTCGAAATGACTTATTGTGGCGTTCCGTCGCCATTCAAACTCGGCGCGAATTTATAGCCATGAATATTCAAGACGGTTTTCTATTGAAAGCTGGATAGAAATCAAGCTAAAAAACTATTAGGGTGTTGAAGTTTGTAAAGATGTGTTTGCAATATTATTCCATTGTACGATAAACTTTTTGTTTCGTTATCGTGGTAATTTTTGAGTCAGTGAATATCGAAGTACGAAATTCATTTTCGTGTAATGTTTGAATCATATTATGTTATGCTTACGAATATATTTTCATTTTTTGATCAATGAACTAAATACTGTGCAACCATAGATTTATTTTTTCATATACAAAAAAAATCAATATCTTAACATTTAATAAAATTTCTTTGTATTTAAATACAGACTGCGTCATAAAGGATTCACACAATCGACACAACGATCATTACCCCAATAATGCGAACGCATAAATTTCAAAAGCACATTATCGTATCATCAAATCAGACATCAACACTCAGTCCACCATACAAACATCGAATAAAACTCGGTACAAATCGCATTTGTTTTAACGACATCGGACGTTCACGCTCGATCGCAATTCACACACGATCGGCGCCATCAACCGTGTCCTTTGTCTCCGAAACACGAAAACCCCAGAATATATACGCAACATGGCGATTTTCTAACCGGGAAAAGGAGATGGCCAGGAAGAGCGGGCAGAAGTCGGGAAACGGCGACTTTAACGCGTCGCAATAAAGCAACGTCACCTCGTTTCCCGTCGACGTTCAATCGAGTGAAAAGTTCACACCGACGACAATCAGATGTGTCGATTTAGAAAAATATACGACAAATTGCCGTTTCATTGTCGAATCACCCTGTTATTTATTGTGTTCTGTTATGAATGCGGAAGTTGCGTGATTGGGCGTATTGAATCTACGATTAACTCGGGGGTGCGATTTCGAAATCGTGTCGATTCATTTCAATTCGAAATTCAAGTTATTTATCGAATTTATTAATATGTGGGTTATGTTCAGTTATCGTATTGCCCAATCGGATCGATAAAAATAAAAGTGCTTCATTATACTGTCCCAAATGTTGCGTCGTGATACAATCGTTAAACGCGTTATGCATAAAATTTTATCGGAATCCATTTGCGACGAAATTTCGATCTTGTCCAGCTTCCGCTTTTATCTTAACATCAGATTTAGTGCCGTTAATGCGTGTCGTTAACACGCTTAACGATTTTCAATACATTCGGACACTGTGCGCATCCGTTATAACGACCGTTAGACGCCATAACGACCACTGCCCGGACAGTGTCCATTGTTTTTATCCCTATGACGAACGATATGTTCGATGGTAACGAGAGGGGTCGGATTTCGCAGGACGTATCCCGACGGGACGTCTGCTGATTGAGGACATAATTCTTAAAAAATGTGCCTGATATTGTAGAGTGGATTGTGCTAATGTGTAGCCTGAAGCTCGAGATTGAACGAGCTTTTGTGTTGTCTTATTAAATGTGGAAGATATTTCTCCATATTAGATTCCTTATGTCTTCATTTTCACGTTATTAGGAGATGTGTATTACATTTGTCTGGATATTGTCTTTGAGATGTTTTCTTCATATTTATCTTAATTTTTTTTAATATAATATTTTTTTTATAGAAAAATGGGAAAATTTATTTGATAAATAATTTAGGCAAGTTTGAATTCATTAACTTTAATAATCTCAATATATATTGATGGGGCCAATTTGAACGTGCATTTAATTAAGTATTTAATAAAATTAGTGTGTATTAGAATCAAAATAGACCAAATTTTTAAAATGTGATCAAAATTAAATTAAATTAAAATTTTAACAAAAGGAAACGTTGATAGTTGACAATTGTATTGTATTGTTTACGAGGAATATTTTACTCTGACAACGTTGCTACCACTCGATCATTTAAATACTTAAACCTATTTTTCAATGCTCATTCTATAATGCACAATTTTTTTTTTCATTACACACTACAAATTAAACGATGTTCACTCAATATAAGATTATTTAATATACCAGAAATAATGCACATCGTATATTATTCTAATACACAAACAATTCGTTTTAAGGCACAATCTATACCTTTCAATGCACAGTCAAACCGCACCTTATATCAATTTGGCAAAAATATTTTTCAATAATCAAACCATTGAGAATTGACCGAATTATCAATCGTATTCAAGAGGATAATATACTAACGTAGATATAACGATGACGACTATACATTTCAATTGGTTTAAATGAAAATCACGAACTTCTTGACCCGTTTCAGTTAAGATTCCGAATTTCATAGAATCCATCTCATATCGAACCCGCGATCCCCAATTAATCCCCATACAAAGCGAATCGGATATCCCAGCACACAGAAGCGCCATTGTCGCAGGATCATCCACATCGTGGGGCCAGGACTCGGCTCGAAGATGTTCCCGGCAATTATCCCGCGGCACTCGGCCAGCATAATGCGATCGAGGTGCCTCCGGGTTATGTGGTCTGCAAGTCCGCGTCACCGCACACCCACAATGTACTCCACCCACGTGTGGGTGGTGGGTGGTGGGTGTGTTGGGTCGGAGGGATGTGTCGCGGTCGGGACAGGATGCACCGTGCGTGTATCCTTGTTACGGAAACAATTATGCTGGCGCGTAATTGGGATCCTGAAATCGACCGGAAAGTGGTGTGAAATTAATTAAATTGATTTTGGTGTATTTGTTTGAAGGATTTGATGGATTTTTTATGAGAATTTGAGGTGTTTTTGAAACTATTAGAATTGTGTTAAGTAAATTGTTGATTTGATTAGATGAATCTTTGAAAGCTTGTATGTAAGATTGAGTCAAAAATGGGTATATAGAGAATGCATATACGTGCAATACGTAATAGGAATTCCTTTAGATAACTGTCGTTTATTTTTATGGACGATTCAGCTCTATAATTTGCATTTAATAGTCAATAGCGAATCGCGCATCAACGGACATTATCACGTTCACGCTAAAATTAATAACGAAACGTTTCCGATAGGACGTCGTTGGAACAATTTTAACACATCATAAGTTTATTGGTACGCTAAAATGCTCTAAGATAAATTAAATTTTCATATACTGAATTGTGAAGACGTTGAAAAAAAAGGCGAATCGTGTCGGCGCCGCATAACTCAAGTATATCGCGAACGACGTACATAATTCTATGCAAACTTTCGAGAACGTACTTTACGACTCCGTTGCGAAAATTAAATACTATTCACGTGTAAGTTACTTACGACTAGTAGGTGCTTTCGTATGTTGAATCATACAATAGATTCTCAAATAAGTATAATTTTCAGTGCTGAAATTCAATTTCGAAAGAGAAAATTCGCCCGCAGACTGAAGCCAATTTACGAGTGCGTTTCGTACGTTTTTCCTAAAAGAAGTACGCAGACTGAATAGGGATACTTTGAGAAACTGAAAATGGTAAGGTGTCGGTCTCCTCCTAATGACTTATGCAAATACTTGGTGGAAGTTGTGAGTTTATTCTGGTGCTAATCGCGGTCGGAAGCCCGAATAACGACTGATGCACCAATTTGCATCGCAAATGCACTCTTTGTTCACACTCCTTCGCCTTAATGTCTTTTGTTCGGCAAAAAATCATTTTTATCGAATATCGTCAACTGATTTATTTATTTAACCATCATAATATTATATAATACGATTTCAAAATTATCATTTAAAAAAAATACCATTGAGAAAATTTGAATACAAATCAACTTTACAAATTCCCCATACGCTTTTTACGCTAATTCAATATTACAATTAAAATTTATGAATATTTTTTTTGAAATCTCTACATCGATATAATTAGAATAAAAGCGTTAAAATTCAAAGTATTTCACATTTAAAATAATCTTAGGTGTAAATGGATATTGAATAGTTACTTACTTAGTGTAATATGAGATTGTAATGGTATTTATTACTGTGGAATTTATAAACAAAAGATAACGATATACCGTGTTAAAATAAAACTATTCACATTTTATAATTAATACATCTAAGAATTATCAAATTTCCACAACATCCAAAACAATAAGATACATCTTATGTCTTTACCAGAAATCACGTACGACAACCTCCTTTATCCTCGCATACAAACACGCGCAGATACGCGACATCGAATTAACCCCATCTAGCGCGAAATGCATCGCATAATGGCATTGCGAACACGTCAAAGGGTTCAAAATATTTCAATATATTTCAGGCGACACGTGATTGATGAAAACGCCCGAAGCGATTGTGCACCGGTGCATCGCGGTGCATCGCCGAAGCTTTTATGAAAACGCAAACGCGTGAAAAATTGTTTTTCGCGTTGTCCGCTTTCATAAGCCGGGATTGACGGACCGATTCGGGAATTCGCACAGCTTAATTTGTCGAAAATTTTTTTTTTTTGTGAACGTATAGATAGAAAAACGTAAATTTTCAATAGAGATTCTATTAATGTAAATGATTTTTTTATATGTGATTTGTAAAATTTAGAGATTGTTTCGATTCTTTGATCGCATTCCGATTCGAGCAAATCAATTGACAAATTCACAAAGAGAAATATGTCCAAAAACTGTTAAATAATTTAATCACACTACACGATTGATCTCGTTCATTTTAATCACTCCTACTATCTTTCCCCGATTGCAGTTTGTGTGCATACTGCAGTCCCATACGAGTATATGTATTTTCCTATTGTTTGGTGCTGTGCTACAAATGCGCTTTGTCGGCTCCAACACCTAGAACCCCAGGGGTAAATTCTGAACTCGATTGTCCACAGATTCCGCAAATTAAAACCCATTTGACTGATTGATTTTGATCGTGTTTGTGCTGGACGCTGTAACAGTTTGTCGATTTGTATATAGGATTGTGTTCAAAGAAAACTTATATATAAAATAGATTTTATATTAAGATTAAAACCAGCATCACAAAACAATGAAACGATTATATTTACGATTCATTTAGAATTTCGCATCGTTTATGCTTGAATTGTTCAGTTGAAATTTTACAATTTTCGCTTATCGTTGGGTATCGAAGGTGGTGTCGTCGAACGGTGCAATCTGGAAGTGCAATCGGTTGCATCGGGTCAGTCTCTTGATGGAAGTGTTAATGCATCCATTAAGTGCACGTCGACAGCTGCGTGGGTGCGGAGATGCATCCTAATGCAATTCGGTTTATGTATGTATTGTGTATGGGATAGGTCGAGTAAAGCCTTGCGGTTCGGAAGACGCAAATCTGATTCTCGATCCTTACGCAGTTGGGATCTGCCGCTTGTTGTTTAAAGGTTGGATAAATCGTGGTATTTATGATGCTTTTGAAATTAATTTTAATGTTTATTTGATATGAAAGTGTGGAATAGTTTATTTTATTAATAATTAATGATAGAAAAATGAGTTTTGGATGAGAAGTATGATCAAAATAATGAAAATTGCAGGTCGAATAAATAGATTGAAATTGTAGTAGGGAGACGTGTGAATGAAAATTTACATACATTGGAATATAGTCGTATCAGAAAATCTATAAAAGAAAAATGAGTGGATGATTGACGAATAATATCAAAAATATTCTATAGATATACATGAATGAAAAAGTATCAGATTCTTCATGCAGTAGAGATTGGTGAATTATACACGATAATTATAATGATTTTTTTTTTAAATAAAAAATATGGTAAAAGTAAACGATAACCATTGAATACAACAAACAACTAAGCGATGATATTGACTCGCTCAATATAATCACAATCCTCCGCAACACCGAACACAATATACGAAAATAAGTCGAGCGTGTTTGCATATATGTTTTGCACGTGTTCGACAGTCCACGTTCGCAATCAGTTATTAATAAATGTGCATCGTGCTTTGCCGTTGCACCGGCTGTAAGCGCATGTAATGCCGCCGTGATTGGATTCTGAATTGTCCCCGGGGAACTAACTGCATCTGCATAGTCGAGGTTTGTTGCATTCGGCTATCATAAGAGGATATCTACCGAATCTTATTAGCGACATATCTGAGCCGTGTTGCTCTAATCCTGTCGATTGAAACTCAAAGGACGCGATTGAACAATTTCGAACAATTGTATTGCGGAACTGCAATAGCGCTGCGCGATATTATTGGATAATTTGACCCATCGAGTGGTTGTTACGATATATAAATTTTATTATTACATTTATGGTTTTGTACGAGTTTATTGATATTAATTAGAGAATCTCGGTCGTATAAGATATTCGTATTGCCATGGGATATTTAGTTGAAAATTAGTCGTATTGGCATAGTGGTCGCACACACGACAACCACAAAGCCCTCAAAGCCTGATTAGCCACTTTGCCGCCGGTGGACTCGCCGACTGTCCCCTAATCGCCGACTAAAGAGACGTATTAAACCCCGTCATCTAATAATTCGAAGTGCATACGTGGTTCATATGCATAAGTGACCGTCGTTCGCAAATGGATCCTAATGAAAAATATTGTGCTGATTCTCAACTGAACTTACTTAGCGATGCGATAATCGAAAATGGAAAAGTGTTCTCACGTGCATTAAAGTCTTTAATCTTCGTCGTCTCATTTGCATATGGGGAATCGATTTTGTATAAATAAAATATCGCCCTCTGTTAATTTGGATAAATTCTTTATGCATGTTTCAATTTCGATAGACGCTAAGTTGAACCGCGGAACTAAAGTGCTTATGGTGTAATTTCGGCACGATATTTTTGCATATGTGTCGGGTTTCTCGCGCGATTCTGAACGGCTGTCAAAATATATCGTTAGTGTATTGATTCGTGAATAATGTTATAGGGGTTGTTTAGCCGAAATGCAAATCAACGTGTGAAACTATACATTTCCATGAATATTTTTATGGGGAAAAATAAACTTTTATTATGTTGGATATGTTCTCGAATAAAAGTTTGCGTCATTAGATAGCAGATTTTCCGCACTTTTGGCCTCTTTTGTGGACGGGAAAAATCGAACTTGGGGTGGATGGTATTGTTTTCGACCATTAATGCGATGATCATCCCGGTCGTCAGGTGGTCATCGTTGTGTAAAATTGATCATCTTCGCGGAAGGACCACAGCGCAAAAACCATTTTTTTTTTTACCCCCATCGACTTTCTTTGGAGCGTTGTTTATATCAAATCTTCTTTGTGTTTTAATTCAAAGAAATGCACTTTATTAAATTAATCCACTTGAAACGATCGCTTAACTTCACGAAAAAAACACAAGCTTCAATGATTTATCAAATTTAGATATTATTTTTATTTTATTTTATCGAGTGAATTTTTTTTTTCAGCAAATCTAAAACTCTGCGTCAATCTCTCGGGAGATATCATCCGTCAAAAGCGAAAAACCTTTTTTTTCGCTTATCACACAACACACAAAGATATTACCTCCGTATCTAACGGCTAACGACCCTTTCCCTATGCAGGAAAATAAATACGTAACGATTCGTAACGGGGTCTGGATTTCGTTATATCGACGCGTCGATCAATCACACACCAGTCGAACGCCCGCCCTTCAGCCGTTTACTTTTATTTGTATATGCCGCCTTTTTTGTCCTTACGAACACATGTATAATGGATATTTCAATTTTTCGACCCCTTTCAACCCGTCGGTCGCATTACATATTTATTATCATATTACGACGAGGATAAACGGGACTTAATCGATAACGACGCGTGATCCCGTCTCGTACGGAACGAATCCAGCGTAATCCTTATAATCTGATCGGACGATTTTTGCGATGTGTGAAAATGTTTCCGTATGCATATATCATATTCGAAGTCCCAATTAGATTCGGACCCCGAAACTCCATTTACCAGACATGGCCGTCCACTGAAATGCGGCTAAATTGTTTTCATTACACTGGCCACGTGGGAACGCGTTACATACCTGTCGTCCAATCTTCAATTACACAAACTAATCAGTTTACATGTCCCTACGTTGACGAACGTGCGTGTCATTGACGTGCTTAATCAATCTACAACATGTACCTGCAGCCCTTACACCTCGCTGTATTCTGAAAGAGTTCTTTGTGCAATTAGAGTGCTGAAATCCCAGTCTGAAAACTTCGTGCAGTATGAAGCATTAGTTCGTGTAATCCGTCGTTGTTTGCCCGGCTTTGGCGTCCACTAATTTGTCATATTCCCCCGAGGGAACGACGAGCTAAAAACTGAAACTCTGAATTGATTGAAAATGCATTTCGGATTGATTGGGAGCGATTTGTTATTCGTTAGATTCGACACGTATGCAAGCGGCGAATGCGTTAATCAAATTGCACTTGTTTCATGTACATGCTATTTGAATATGAGTTGTATTAAACTAAAACTTCATTTAAAATTCTCAGTTTCATATCGAATGATTTTAAAATGTTTAATAAGCATAAAGCTCATAATTCACGTAGTTTGAAAGGTATTGGTGGTATTGTACGAAGGCATGTCCGGTGGCATATTGGTCACTAATGGAGTTGGGCGATTAATTTTTCCGGTGGACATTGGTGCAGTCGGTGATCACCGTTTTCCAATAAATCAGCGAAAACACAATGGGAAAAAGAGGGAACGGCCACAGCCGTACATTAATCAACACGGAGATGCGAAAAAAGACAATAAAAACTGCATCGAATATTTCGCTATTTCTTTTTCTGTTCATTGGTGAAGATGTTTGTTTTTTATCTGTTTTTGTTTTGTGTCTGTATTGTGTTCGGATTATGAAAAATTGTTTGGAAGAATTAATAGTTTCTCGGTTCATTGAATTCATTTTTCACTATGAAACATATAGTGTATTTTTTAGTTATGATAGAATAATTAATTTAAAATATTTTAATCTCAGATATTTCAATTTTATAAAAGTTGATTGATATAATATGATACTTCTATTCATTTTTTTTTCTATGCAGGAATGCAACTTTCGATAAAATACCATAACAATGCTCATTATACACTCAATGAATTCAGCGATATGCAAAACTCCGACATATTTACATAAATTTCGAATTGAGAAACGCAGAAATTCAAGTCCGGCAGTAACTAATGGTCAGTCAGTACCCGGTTACGGCGCAACAGTCCATTGTTTACGGCTCGAATTTTCTTATTTTCCGGCGTCAAAAGCAGAATTTTCATTAAAAGCACCAGCCGCAGCTTTTTTCGATCAAATCCCCCCGACAACAAAGCACGAGCTCTACACCGTTCCTTTTTCCGAAACACCTCAGTATAGCGCCGCGAAAGCAATTTATCAAAAGCCCGCGAAAACAAAATCGAACGAAATTCGCGCGTGATTTATCAACGCCGAATCCGAATCGCCCGGAGCTAATTGAACCAGACTACTTATTTTTCCATTTTATACACGACATTGTACAATATTCGATTGTGATGTTTGAATAGAGTTATCGGCGATATCGCGCGTACGCTCGCACTAATCTGTTTAATGTAGGCAGGTAAGTGCCGTTGCACTCAATTGCATAAACGTGCCGTCGCATAAAATGCAGTCAATTGGTTCATGGAAGTGCTTGCGATGAAAAAAGATAAATATATATGTTCGATATGTATATCCACTTAAAAAATATAATTTACAATTAGATACGTTCATGTGAATTATATAAATCTAAAAATAATTATTTTCTAGCAACACCCAGGTATCTTTTGTTTAATACGGTAACTCATTTGACACGATTTTGATTTAACTGAAAAACATATTTCGATTCAATTCTGTTTTACCGAGTTATGTATTGTGATGCAAATTTCTGAGAATTGTGTTTTTGAAACATCTCTGTTCTTTTTATTTAATAAAAAAAAACACTTGAAGAAAATCAATATGTGCACTAGAAAATAAAAAAAGAAAGGAACATATCTTCCTTTTTTTTACATAAGTAAGACTCATTTAACATAATTTCATATTACATGGTAAACCAACGGAACCTATTTAGTAAGGAGGTCGGTATCGGGGAACCGATAAATGACCCAAATAATATTTCGATAATTTACCGGTAAATCTTTATTTTTTTGGAAAATATTTAAAAGAAATATCGGGTTGTGCATGTTTATGGTTTTGTATACAATTTTTAACTATCAATAAACCAATAATTAAAAAAAAATACCGAATTACTGATAAATGAAAATCACTTCAAATTTAGCCTCCTTATTATCTACCGTGTTTAACGAAGGACACCTATATTTACTCAATACAAGTTGAGTATCTTCATACAGATTATTCAATAAGTCTTGATGTATATTCAAACTTCAAATAACACAAACTAACATCCCAGAAAACATCTACCCCGTAAAACCCCATCGATCAACCCTAAACCCGAATCGGCGACACTTCCGACTCTTGCACACACACACACACCAGCTGTCTCGATCGTCTACCGGTGATTTATATCCGAATCATCGCAATATCGAAACATCGTACGTGCCCGTTGAATTTATAGTTGTTTGTGCGGGATTAAATCGCGAACTCGTATATCAAAATTAATTCGCGGCTACCGCGCTACGCGATTTATTGCCCGACAGCTAATCCACTCGGGCAAATTACTTCTTGTGTGTCGGCGACAAAAAGTTGACCGCGAGTGTGCTCGGTGACCACCTGGTTCTTTGATTGTCTAATACGATTGTGTGGTTCGAATCGGATTGGTTTGGATTTTTGGTTTTTTGTGAAGCGGTGTTTAAGTTTGTTTTAATCCTATCGATTTTGGATATCAATGGAAATTCTTTGAAAGTGTAAAATTTGATTTTTGTATTGATACAGTTTTTACGCTTCAAATTTAACCTTTTCGAAATATTTCATTGATTACTTATAACAATAGTCTTGTTATAATAATACATTCCGATAATTGAATTTAGAGTTCGATAAGTTGAATTTGATGTATAAAGTTTAAAAGTGAATTTTATGTTTTAAAACTGTGTATGTAATTTTATAAACTGATATTGCAATGTGATTAACCTTTTAATGACTGCTTTGTAATAATTATTATTTAATCAGTTATCATTATTGTGTCTTCGAATATCATATCTTTCTCTTATCATACATTACTAATATTTTTCTTATCTATTATATTGTTTGTCTTTTTCAGTTCAGTAATGTATAATACAAGTTTATTTCAATAAACAAAAAAACAAGTTATAAAAATTCAATGAAACCTATATTCCAAAACTGGATAACAATTCGCATGAATAGCATGTATTATATTATATTTATCAATCAAATAAAACGCAATATATTGAAGCAATTGGTTATCTATTGAATTATCTTGTCTGAATATCATACAGTTGCACTCAAAACGTCAAATTCATTATACAAATAATAAAATTCTATTTCGCATTAAAAATTAATTAAATTTTTCATATTAATTGATTATTTTTTTCATATTAATTGATTGATAGAATTCATACACAAAAAAAAATACAGAAATCATCAATCTCATAAATCCATTACAAGTCCAAACGCCACATTTAATTACAACCCGACAACCGAAGTTGACACTCGTCGAAGCCTGGAAAAAATGCCAATCGCATGATTGATTCGCAACACGGCCGCGGATTCGCGAACTTTTTGCGCGAATTTCCTCCGCAATTAATTGCACCCGATGACGTGCGGTGTGCATTCGCTGCACTCCGCTGTCAATGGACGTTTGGCCGCCTGATTTATGGCCAACGCGAATGCAACGTTTTAATTGACCGTACGTAATGCAATCGGATTGTGCGCGGCGATAAATCAATTAGGCTGTAGTTAAAATTGACAATTTGCATGTGTGTGTGTGTGTGTGTGTATGCGTGTGCGCATAAATGTGTTTCGTTGCAGGTGCAAATTGTATTAGATTTGAATATTATATGGAATCGTGTTTGAATTAGAATATTGTTTGTGTTTCGTTTTGTTGATAATGGATGTTTTTGTATGAAGAAGTATCGTGTGTGTCTTGTACAAGGATTTAATTGTTGAGTTTGTGTATGAATATATGTTCCATGTATACTTGGATTGATCATAAATATACATTTTTGTGGATTCAGTTGAATTAGATAAGGTTGGTTTAAGTTTTTTCGGTAATATCATTTTTTTGGTCGAAGGTTTGGATTAGGTTAGATTGAAACACCCCCCCTCGGACAATTCGGACATATACGCTCTTCTCATTAAAACCGCCCGATAAAAAATCTCTGAAGAATACTCCCTGGTATTAACCCCTCTCCCTGTAAAAAAAATACCACCACAGATTAAAACAAATAATACACATAGTCTGTGAAATATAAAATAATATTATATTTATATTTAAAAAAACTTAGTTTTTCAATAGTTTCATAATCATAGAATATCTATGTATGATATGCATTGCTAATCAATTTTTTAAAAGGAATATTCAAAACAAACCTTTAACAAATTATTAAGGTCAATTATACTCAACCTCCTTTATCTTTCGACTACATCACATGTAACTTATCTGATATATTCGACAAATCAAAACCATTGACCTCAACCTACAAAACTCAAGAAAATTCCCCGAAAACCTTGCAATTCCTTACATTCGCATGCATCACTGTCGGATCCCACATAAATCCACTGTTTAAATTGATGGAGCCTCCAAAGCGGCCGGTCCGACAAGTGCTCTCATACACGTGTCGCAACAGTCTAATTGATCGCCGTTTGTCATTGTAATTGTCCAGCCCCATGGATTGTCCGGTGGCAGTTCCATGGTGTCGATAGCCCCAAAACCACCGGCCGATTTATCACGTGTAAATCCGCACGATTTTCAACGATGCCCGAAATTTGACCGTACCGGCCGCAATGGACTGCTCTCGTCGGTAATAATTTATGTCTTGGATCCCAATATGAGGAATGTTGCCGTTTAACTGGCCAATGGGATTGTTGTTTATGCGATGAAAGGGTTTTGGGGTGCCGTATAGTAGTTTCATGTAATGAAGTCGTTATTGATTAAAATGATATTTTCTATAAGAAATTTGATTTAATAAAACTGTTGAATTGCTTTTATTCAATACTTAATATGAAAAAGATGCATTGGATATATTTTCTTATAAAGAAATGGGAAAAATTGAAGACTATTTCCCTATATAATGCGGCCAAAAAGTCGGTAAATCACCGAGTCCCACCCTATGTAAATTTCGGACGTGTCGGGCGCTAAGACGCACCTATTATGCACCGTAGCAGATTTTATATTTCACTAATGCATTTCTTAAAAACCTATAAATATTGTCTGCCGGGGTGTGTGACAATTCCGCCCTGAAACCACCCACCGCCTTGCGCTGTTGAGAGGGAGGAATTCGAGAAAATCCGTACTGGGAAAACTCGAATGGTTGTCAACGAATAAATAACCGTTTATTTATGCCGTTCTATTGTTAGTTGTACCGTTTCTTATTATTTGAGAATATGTTTCTAAAATATTTTTGTCTTTGAAAAGCTTTCTGTTTGTTACGGATTTAAATGTTTCATATGGAAAATTTATTAATTATAGCATAAACATAACTTTTCATTTGATAAAATTCGCAAATAACTTCTAGGTACTTATAATATTATATCCCGAATTACATGTTGGGAAATTCTGTTTTTGAAGAATAACATTTTTTCTGTTTGCTCTTTGAATTTCACTCTTTTAATCTTATTAAAACTCAAGTAATAGTCGTATATAATGTATGAAATTTTTCGCATATCGGATACCAAATGTTTCATGTGTTATTACGCTAATAGAAACATTGTAGGGATTTTTTTCATGGGAGGGCATTATTCATTCCTGTTGCCGATAAATCTTTTATTTTCAGGCGTTCTGTCACATTGTTCCGGTACATACATATATGCATTAATGATAAATACGCTTTCGTACACACGACAACAAAGAATTTGAAAATATGGAAGCATCTCACATATTTCCATACAACAAAATATACAAACTTTTAGCGCTAGAAAATATTTTAAAAATATTTCGGTATGATTCACAGATACGTCACTATATTTCGAGTGGATAAACGTTATTTTAAGTGCGTATATAGCGAATGTGTGAAAAGTTTTCCCGTTCGACAGGAAAAGCGGATGCGCCTGCAAAAGCACTCAGATACACATTTCCCACGGCGGTAGTTCAATAAATCTTTTTCCCACTAATAGTCATGTTGATGCTGGAAACGGGAACACTCATTTGTACATTACGCGTATAAATATAATCGAAAGTGCAGTCGAACCCCGATTATATCATAATTAAATATTAATATAACACCAAAATTTTCTCAATAATTTTTAAATACATCTATACATTTGTGACATCGCTATACCTTCCCAGACCGACACAAAGACCATCCAAATAACCATCAAGAGCACTCCCTCAACAGAAGCAATACAACCCGGCCAACAATGGCGGCCACCATACCCGAAGCGGTAGCCAACTATCGGCAGACGTACCACCGTTTTAATCCCCTTGATTAAACGTGCGATAATGCGTTTCGGGCAGCAATAAAACACCCATCATCCCGTCGGTACAAGCACTCTCTTCAATGGCCCACCGACAAGGCCCATTCGTACTCTTCGGATATTGCCTTGAATACTTAATATACGACCCCCATGAAAATCTAGCGCAATATCGTATTGTGTGTGCGGATATCTTGGACGATTTTTATTTATTTACGTTTATGGATGCGGGACGGTTGTTAAGTGCGAATTCTTCTTATGTGTTGATTTGGTATGTAATTTGGTTTATTTTTATGTTTTTAGTATTTGTGAAGATTTTTAATGATGTGAATTTCAGTCATTTTATTGAGATCGAATCAAATCATAAATTTAAATTTTTTTATAAAATTATATATTTTAGATCTTTCCTCTTCTATCCGTTAATATTTTTATTTATTCATTTTATGTGTGTCGATAAATTCGGTATTCTATTAAGTGGCGAACGTTCCCGCTCGAACTCGCGGTTGCGTGACGCTACAAATTTTCAACTGTTTGACACATGCTTTTAAAAAAGGAAAATTCTCCCTACTCGCATTGTAACAAATCCATTTTAAAATGGGCCCTTTTATGGGCGAATCGTATAAGCGATCTGTTTAAATGCTTTTAAAAAAGGGCTTTTTATTATTGAATTCTGCTGGGATCGTGCGTATTAGCGTAACGTCGTGAAAGCTGCGTAAATCACTCGATTTTCGCATCTTAAGTATTTTTTTTTTAATATAAACTTTAGATTTGTTATTATAGAGGCTTTTAGATCAAATATTTACTATTATAGTATCATCACACTACGGAAGATTTATTTTGAATCGAATTTTCTCTAACATATCTCTGTAGAATCGTTCAAAATCTTTGCACGAACTTTAAAACGTGTTCTATTTATGTAATATATTATATAAAATGGTAGGAAAATCGAAATCGACGACATACGTCTCGCAGGAAATGGCGTGATGATATCTAGTACGATGTGTCATTACGCTCGTCGCACATAAATCGTGCACTTGCATGTATGTAAGTGCGCGGCACACAGGACTCTGCAATAAAACACAAACCGAGTGAAACGTTACGGTTATAGTTTGGGGATGAATCTCGACCCCTCCAGAGATGCATTCAGATGCATTTATGTACGTCGTTTTATATAGCAAGGTATGCCGTTTGATATTTCGACGTGTCCTGAGCAATAAAGATACGGAGGTCGCATATTTCCAGAGAAATTCAAGTTTTTTTGATTGAGTTGTTTGTTATGATTCGGATCGGTAAAATCTATTATGGTTATCGTTAATGATTGATTTGTTTTGAAAACGTGATTATGTAATTTTAATCGATGGATTTATTTTGATTTCTAAATAATATTTGTAGTTTTAGATTCGTGTGTTTTTGTTTTTTTTTAGAGATGAAATGTGATAGAGCAATATTCGAAAAATCATATAAATCTTCTTATAAATCATAAAATTACCTATACCTTCGCAGAATATCTACGAACAATATCCATATCGTGCAATTTTTATTCGCATCGAAGAGGACATAAAAGTCACCATCAATCTACTATCCATAACGCAAACTGCATAGACAGAGATATCAGAACAGGAATAAATTTCGCATAATTACGCCATAGACGCATCGATAAAATCTCAATTTATAATTTACAATAATGGCATAAAATAATACCGGTTATCATTACGAATTAATAAATAATTTTGATCGAGTGAGACAGATCGCAATTCTATACCTAACCCTTGCACTTAATTTTATATAAAGAGTGCATAATCGAAATCCACAAAATAAATTTCAATGGATTTTGATATATCATATATTTTGCAAATAAATTGTGAGTTTCGAACCTGCACCCTTCGCGTTTGTTATAATATAGATATTTTTTCAATCGGTGGTCAAGTGGCCAAATAATATGTCGCATGCCCTTTCTGTTCGGACATAATGGAGCCCATGAAAGGGCAAACTGGGGACACGGATTGACCCTTCCGATTTTCTTTGGCCGTCTCAAACAGATATACAGATATTGAAAGGGGAATCGCCTTTTCTTAGCACATCAAACGTACGGTCACGTTCCGCCACTAGAAATAATATTATTCTAATAATAACTCTCTCATTGCTTAGATTTTCTATTGTTCTCTACTTATATAAAACTTAAAACGATTTTCTATAATTGGGCATATATTATGACATGAATTTTGGAATTTTTGCAACATTTCGATCGACAAAATTAGCTTTCGTAAATTATTCAAATAAAAATATCCCAAATTTTTTATTCGAATTGAACTATAGAATTTGTGCTCACGATATGTTCATTTTTCGTTTTATTAAAAATGCTTACTTCTACAAAAATTTACATGCAGCCATCTCGAGACCTTTCAACCCTTCGTCGCGTAAATCAAATCGAGAAATTGCAACTGCATGGCGGACATTGCACATGAGAACACCCCTTTCCTCCCATTATCCTCCGACGTCGAAGGGATAGGACAATTTTCGCATAAAAATGCCAAAAACATCCACGGTCCGCGGCCACTCACGGTACATTTCCTCCGGCGAGTGAATTATTCATGTGTTTATATTCATATTTTCATTTTTTTATATTTTTTATGTTCTCATTGTGTATAGTCGTGTGCGTTCGACGTTACATTACTCACGCCGGGGTGGTTACCTTCGACATGTGACCCTAAGGGCATCTCCTTGACAAAATATATCAAAAAAATATATTGAATCTCATTTTCGAACGCGTTATGTCGTATGAGAAAATTGTAAAAAAAAATTATAGAATTTTCGTATGAAAATTTCAGCAGCTCGTTACCGTGATGGATGATAGCGCATTAAGCTCACTCCACCTCCTATAATATATTCAGAAAAATATTAGGAATAAAAATGAATCTCGGTGGGTGTATGTGTGTATGTAGGCCGGAAAAACAAGGAAAAGCCCATTTGCGGCTTTCGGCTCATTTCCGTCGAACGTCGCTTCGCATTCAACTTTGACGACTTTCCGGTAGCGAAAAAGTGCATATTTTCGTGCGTAATTTTACGAAAAATTCACATGAATGCTAAAAATAGTATATCAGTCCAAATTCAACATAATTCCTAACATCTCAAACACAAACAAACGAGTTAACACAAATTACAACAATCGCATCTCTCAACCGGAATACCCACTAAACGCAAAATATTCCACAAATTGAATTAACCCATCCAGTTTTCGGACCAATCACCGCTCTCGTACAAATTTGCATTCGGCATTGAATAATTGATGAGCACGAGCATCATCCAGAAATAGCGGATAGCCGATCGCCTCGGGGCGCACAGTGTTAATCTCTTAGCGGCGCACACGGCAGCCAACGGGTTAGCGAGCGCATAATGAATGTGCATGCACATCGCGATAAGATGCACCTGTGTATCGCAAGTATTATTTACAATGCACTTGCGTTTTCATCCACGACTGCGTTACGACGGTCGAGTCGGTGTCGTCGTTATTATTAGCATTTCAAATCGTCACAATGCGCGTAAAGGTTACGTGGCTCGTTTTATTGTTCGATTGTTGTTGTACGTGTGATTGGATTACATCTGCGTGATGTATTATGTATTGTCGACACGGAATCGCTCGTTTGAGACATATTGTGTGAGTTTTTTGCGGTGTGTATGAGTTTTTTCGCAATAATTATATGTCAGATGTTCGTCTGAGGAGAAGATTGCGATTCGTGTTGAATGGTTGTGAAAATCTTTGTGCAATTTGAAAAATGATTTATTCGTATAATTATCGCGATGCGTAGTCTATATCACATTCAAAATATAAAGTGAAGGCTTATCGGAAAATCGGTTATTTGTTCTTGTTGCGTTGTTTTATATGTGTCACTCAATGTACAAAAAATAAAAATTTTGTAGAATTTGGTCATAAAAAAACATCACATCGATCATTCAACTTCAGTTCAGAAATTATTCATGTATCCATTATAGATCCATAACATACCATATTCATGTTACCATAAAATAATTTCAAATTATCTCACCAAATAAAAAGCCTTTCACATGAGTGCATCGCATTCACAACAATGCATCCCGAACAAACAACATAGAATATCAATTACTTAGAAGACACATATTTCGCTCATACGACATATTCGATTCAAATTATGACCGGAAGGCATCTCGTATCCTTACCACCCGCAAAACCCACCCCATCCAGTTCGGAACGATCCACCCCACTGTAAACAGTTAAGCCTTGAATAATCCTCCGGTTGGATGTGTACGGTTGTTTGGGCGCCGAGCACAAGATTGAATTCATAGTAGAATTGCTAATAAATTATTGGGTAATGTGAGGATAAACAGAACGGGCATAAAGAGACATCGCCCCGGGACATCGAGACATCGAGTAGGTTGTATTGCTCTCACCTGGCAATAGCGATTCGTATCTTATTCATTATGTATCGTCGGGTTATTGGATGAAGTAGCTGGATCGTTCGGTTGTGAAGATTATTACTTTGTCGTCGATTCTCAGATTTTATTTGAAATAACTGTATTTGTATTCGTGTTTGGATTTAAAATATGTATTATATGATCATAAATTATTTAGTAAAAATATTCACTCAATCTTGATTAGTATCGAATTATCGAAATCCAAATGATTCGTTGTATACGATCAATTTTATAATGAAGATAAAGTGGAGTACTCGTTTGATTTTTTTATTCGTACAATAATTGAAGTAAACACTGATCGTATTCCCTGCGGGATATCGTACATCGCTGTAATCTTCTTTTACGAATCGTTTTTGAAAGATTTGTGCGTCTAATATTTACCATCGGATAGAAAAGGTCTCTTTTTAGCCCCTCTGACCCTCGGGCTAGAATCGGTTACTGTCTGTCTGCCGGCACGAATATATTGTTAATACACTTAATGTAGATATTAACCTGGGGCCATTTGACTATTGGATCATTATTTACCCATTGTTTACCCAGATGCTAGTCACTTAACCGTGATTAATGCAAGACAAAGATACCCGAGAGGGGATGTCGCCAAATTTTCCCTTAAGTCACACGTAAAGGATGCGTCTTTCCATTCCCATTGTTAAATATAATTTAACTTTTCTATTATTATATAATATGATATATTTCGAATCGATCGAGTTTCCTCTTCGTGGAATATAAATAGGAGAAATCGTCGATCGATCCATAGATTCGTCCGAATTATACACGCTCGGCGATTTACAACCGTTTGTTAGGTGCTAAGTCGATCATGATCGATGCACCCATCCCCCAAATTATATATCGAATGCTATCGTTAAAACGGTATAAACGGGAACAGGTGTTTCGATTTTTTTAATATTGTGTGTAAGCTCGTTTAGGTATATAAATAGAGCGGTCGTGTATTCGATACGGTTCGGTTGCGTTTTATCGAAAACGCTGGAGATAATCAAAGTATTAAATCGATATTTATACAATTAAATTATGTTCTTTTAAATAAAACTTGAAGTACATCTACGTTTCAGAAACTACCTTTTAAAAAAAGATTGGTGAACATTATGGGGGGGAGGGTTTAGCAGAGCTTTAAGCCCGAGGTTATAAAAAAGCCCGGTATCGATCAATTTTATAAAATTATTTTGTCACTATTTTAACAGTTTTTACCATTATTATATATTAAATAATTCGACTTGTCGGTACCTAATAAAAAAACTATGTAATTAAAAAGAATTGCTGAAAAAAGGCGGCCTTATAAAGTTGCTGGCCCTAGGCCCGATTTCAGGATATGGAGTCCATGGCGAACTTATATAAAAATTATGGATAGGTTTCAACTACCATCCAAATATCCTTCGTAAAATATGTGAAATTTAGCAAAATTTCGTCATTTTAATTTATTAAAAAATATCGTAAATTTCCAATTAAAAACTATGATTTTATATTTGCACAGTCCGGATCTTATCATTATAGTATAATAATACTTTTTTTTAATTTTCAAACAGTGATCAAGTGATAAAACCAGCGTTTAAAAAATCTATTATTTTTCTTGAACCGTGTAAAAAGATTTTCGAGTGTATTAAATTGTCAAAGGTTCAATTTTGTTGAATGCATCGCCTCGAAGATAATTTTCAAAATATTATAACTTTAAGATCTAGCTTTCCTTTCTCGATAATAAGCACAATGAAAACAATCCGAATTTCCAATCCAACCGGAAAACCCTTCTTCAACTTATACACTATGATAACGATTAACAATTCATTACCATTTAATAAATCTTTTAAACAAAATCACACACCAACCACACCATACATAAAAACGAACCACACCGCTTATCACTAACATAAATTTCAATTCATTTATTTCCACGACACACACACACACAAACACACACATATATATACATACATACATACAAACTCCAGCATACTGCGCAGTTAGCTTCGTGATATCTACATTATAATAAAACACCATAATGCAACAGCGGAGGCTCGACGGCGCATACAACCGCGCGAAAAGCGACTGCTTATCTAGGAGCTGTGTGTGTGTGCAATGCTTGCCGCGAGATAAAACCGGTCGTCGCCAATAAATTATTGTCCTTTGTCCTTCTTAACACGGAGTGCAACACGATGCAAAAAATTGAATCCCCGCCGGCCGGCGCCGATGCAGCCCATTGACAACGTCGATTAATTTCGAGATAAAATGTTGTCGGTGATGGGTTTTTGAGTTTTCGCGGGTTTTTTTTTGTTGGATTGGGAAAATTTGCGCGGTTTTTTTGCGGTTCTAGGGTGATTCGTTGGTGGATGTTGGGTTTGGGTAATTATTTGGTGAAAAATTGTTTCGGTTTGCTATGTGTGTTTTGTGTGATAAATTATGGTTTTTTATGGTGAAAATAACAGTTCGTTTCGGTTATAAATATATTATATAATAAATCATGTGTGCAGTCAAAACTTATGTTATACAATGGTAGGTTTTGTATAATCGAAAATTCAAAGATAGGGTTACAATATGGTATCCAAAAATAAGATACGTTTTCCTTTTTTAATTATTTAAAAAAAAAATGTCCTAATTTCATTCTAAATTTACTCCTTTTTTTAGTTTTTACAATTTAATATTATTTTTATGATGTGACGATCGATGATTTTCATAGTTATGTGTCCAAAAATATTTAAAAGCCGTATAACTATAACAAAAATGGAAAAATATTTCTATTGTGACAAGAGTATTTTATTTAGTAAATTAATATTTTAATGTAAAAAGACTAAAGTGACAAAAAATCTAAAATTGGTTTTATGCCAGAAATACATTCTATTATATATGCCAATATCAATGTTTTAAAATATATATGGTCTCAACCCCCAAAATCGTTTTTTGAATACTGTTTAATCAACAGCAAGTTTGTATTGATTGAATGCGAAACTATGGAAATTCTTTGAATAAAAACCGATGTATCTCAAAAACAAAAAAAAGGCACTTACAACTTACACTTGTTAGTTCCCTTTTTATTTCCAACATTCATTTTATTCCTGAATATTATCATAACAAAACATATTTGTTACACTTTGAAACGTGTCGATTCATAATATTTCATCTAGCAACTCTATTAACAGTTCTTTTGTTACACAAACAAACCGAGTCATATCGGTTTCACTGCATCGAAAGTTTCAAAGTACCCAAGCCCGATTGACACTTCTGCGAATTTATCCACACGTACAAAAGACATAACAATAAATCCGAACCGCAACTCATTTAAACTCAATTCGTCGACGTTTACACGGCTTTGTAGTACGCAGGTGGAGGACCGGGCGAAAAAAGATTCCGCCTCCTCACCCACCCACACCTCGGACTCCGAACGTGTGGGACTCCGAAGCCGATGTCCTTAGAGTTATTAGACACGGTTTCACTTTCCACATCTGGACAAATTAGCAATTATGGCTGTCGTTGAATTAATACGGCGAGAGGCCGATACGAGAACTGCGGTGCGCGCATGATGGCTTTTGCGTTTTCGACGGCCTCGTGGCCTAATGGTGTTTCGGCATTTGCATAATCGTTGTGCATAAAATGCAGCATTGTTTCTAAGATAGACAATGTCTCGGTGTAATTGCATGTGTTTGTGTGTTATTTGCTCGAAGCTATCCGAGCTTTGGGTGTGTTATTTCGTCGACTTTTAAGTATGGAGCTTGGTTCAGTATGGAGCTTTTACGTGTTCGTTTCTTTAACGTTCGATGGAATATTCTTTCCCCTTTGAGCAGTGATGTCTAGAGACAATTTGTCACTGTTTTAGGCAAAGTTCAAAATGTTTCTTTCTGCTGCTGTCTGCTGGTTTCGCAGTGAAAAGCAACCATCAAGCAAACAACCATCAAGTAATTAAAGAAAAATATTTATTACTAAATTTATTTTGCTTCCCTTTAGAATTTGCCGTCATTAGGTTTTGCCTTATTTGCTTATGCCATCGGGACGTCACTGACTTCAAGCTTTGTAAATTCTATACCGGAAATAAATAAGAACACAAGTACCAATTTTTAAGATTTTGAAATACTTATTTCACTGTTGTAGTTACAACAGTTTTTGAGAAGAAATTCCCATAGTGGCTCATACAACCAATTCAAGTTTGTTGTTGAAATACACAATTAAAACAGATTTTGAGGACTTCGACAATATTTTTAAACATAAGTAACGATATATAGAATGTAAATAACACTAAACCGATTTTGGATTTTTAGCAGCTCTTTTTTATTTCCACCATTCAGTTAATAAAATGCCTTTTGTAGGACGATATTTTTCTGAAATTTATTACGTAGAGATGAAGGGAAATTCTTTATGAGATTTAACTTAAAACCGATCTCAGACCAAATTTATAGAATACGGCGATTTCCAATATAATGTTTATTCTCAAAATAATGGCTCGTATAATTTGTCGAAGTGGCATTGAACAGAAACGAACTTGCGTGTAACAGTTAGCCAACACCCGACGGCATACATAACACTAATCGACAGCTTTTCGCATTTCGCGATAAATTTGTATGGATAGTGTGCGTCGTACGATTGCGTCTCGGGTTGCACTTGCACCTCTCGGTTGCACAATTCGTTATGCAACCGTCGATCAGGTTCTGCATCGGCCGATAGAACCTACCTGCTTGGCTGTACTATGATTTATTTTAACGAGTCGCACACAAGAAATTAAACGGCAATGAAAAAATCGCAGGCTGTAAACAAAGTTGACCTTCGGCGCATAAAAGACAACGTTCACTCGAATGCAATTCGAATGCAGTGCGCGCTGCGTAAGAGATCGTTTTTGAACGAAGTTGCGATGGTGATTTGTTTAGGGTGTTGTAAATTTTAGATTGGATTGAATTTTGTATCGTTGTGAATGTTTTTGGAATATTACTGAAAATTTTTTGTGAATAGGAATTGAAGTAAATGAGTGCCTATGTAAGATTTTTAAAATGATAAGTTTTATGATCGTTAAAAAAATCTTTAGGTTAATAATATGTTACATTGTGAATTGTTGAAAAAAATTGTAATATTAGATTGATTACGAAAACGAAAACCTTTATAGTTTCACGTACGTTAAGATAATACAAAGTTGCGGTTACTTTGCATAATTTGCATGTTAAATCGTTTGAAAAGTTGTGCGAAGGTCACATTCGTTTTTTTTTTCAATTAATGTACAGAATCAAGTTCAATGTGAACATAACGCAACATAATTTTCCATAATTATTCGCGCATTAATATACGCAGATAATTTATTTGATTGGACGTCTACAATTATTATCATATATGGACGCTTTATTGCGTTTATTATGAATAAAAACGTTGATTAGTACTTTTCCGCGCACGTTTCACTCTCAATACGTATAATTTCATAATATACAATCCATGATCGGTTTATAATATACGAAACGACTGCTATTGACATTCGAACCGATAAAAACGTTAAAACAGATTTTCTAATACATATCATACCCGAACAACGGTGGCGAATTGACGTCCAGACGAAGTTATCGCACTCCGCTCGAATAGAAGTCAATTAACGGCACGTTCTGTTTAATTGGTCGTATGCGGATCGTTGTCCTGTGTTGTTCTTGTTGTTGTTACTTGCGTCAATTGCATTTGTGTGCGGTTCGGTCTCCGCACGCGTCTCGAAACGTCGCAATTGTAACACTTTCGCGGTTAAATTACTATGCCAATTAGGCTCGTTGCACCGTCTGTCGGTGCATTATTGCATCGGTTGCAGCCGAACAAATTATACGGCTTATGCATTATTTGCATTTTCGATTTTCTACTGATCTCGAAGCTCTTTATCCTCCGTGAGACGGATGTCTGGCTATTGATTCGCGGGTAATTGAGTGTTTTGTTTTATAGCGAGTCGTATTGCGGTTAATTGGACGGTTGATGCGTCTTCGTAATTGTGTTGAGTTGCTGACAATTAGCGCATATTAGAAAATCTGATAGTGATGTGTTGTGTGTGTTGTTTTACGTTGATTGAATGATTGGTGTAATAGTTTTGAATATTGTCGTCGTTGTTGTATGCTTTGTGTATCTTACAATTAGCTATTGCAAAATTATTGTCGGGAGTTTAGATATTTTTAATTTGATTTGCTTATTATTGACTAAAAATCCATATTGTCATGTACAATCATTTATTATCTACTACTGGATGAAATCTTCTTCATTCCTTTTCCACTCTTGTCTATCATGAGTAATTATCATCCGATTTATTATAAAAATTTTCTTGATTTTGTCTATCTATCTTCCACTCATTGACGATTCATATTATTTGCTTTAGCAAATTCTTAAATACATTCTCAGTATTCAAAAACTCACCCAAAACTCTTTTCACACGGTTTCGAAGTGACCCGATTCAAGAAAAAGAACCGATATTTTTTTATTACTTTTTTTCGTAAAAATACAAAATATATATTATTATGCCACAATGGTAAGATCCAGACAAGGCCAATATAAAATTTTAATTAAAAAATGAAAATTTACGATAATTTTTGATGTTTTCACATGATGTAATTTTGTCACATTATAATTTTTTTATGGAACTCAACTCCAATTTTTAAATATTCTCCCTAAATTTTTTTATACGTATTTCTACAACGTATCCTCGTATAAAAAGTGACTTAAGTGTACTCAAATATTAAAAACTAATCAATTTCGATATATTTGTACAACATTGTATTATCGCAACATTTACAATTCGATTCGAAACAATACAACGCGCAGTTAGAAATCCCAGAAGAATCGATCGAGCGTACAAACGTATCAATACTTGACCGCCATTGTCCACCCAGATGCGACCGACTGTTTGACGTTTAACATTATTTAACTCAGCGACAAAACATTCGACACGCTGACCGACAAATCGATTGTGTGCTGCTTTTCTGTGTGTGGGGCCATTGTTGATGCCGAGGACAGTCTTCCGCAGTGTGCTGTTCGATTTCACGGCCACGAAAGTCCAAATTTCGTACAAATAATAGAAATTAGGGAACGAAGATTAGTCTCGGTTAGATGGACGGTCCGGATTGACTCGTCGATTTCTCTAAACGGCTTAATTCGGGGTGCTCGTTAAATGTTTGATGTATTTCGTAATGGTCTGTTGCGATTTGGTCCGAATGTTCATCAGTTAACAAAGAAAAAAGAAATGATTTTCCCAAATTAACAATTGGATAAATATTATATGATGATTCACATGTTTGTATCTTATAATATACAATGACTCACGACGAAAACTGTTCAGGTGCACACGTTTACGAATTCAAAACAAATGACTTCCGATTTATTATAAACATACTTTGTTATATCGGAACGAGACCACAATATTTTTCGGATTCAATTAAGTTTTACGAGTCAGGATATAAGGTACGTGGTCGGGTCCTTTTTTCTTTCGCCGACTGTTCGGTGAATCATCCACTTTCGAACTAGGCTCCCAGATGATGTTAGTCATCGGTCCTCAGGTAACCTGTATAATGTATGAAACACGCTTTTTTTATGTTGATGCAACAAAGGTGCATTCGGATCACAATAGATATATTATTCACACATACACGCTCTGATTTTCTCGGAAATAAACACTCGTGTTCTGAAAAAAAGGAAAACCGCAAATGCTGCGTTTCGCAATTCGCGGAAAATCTTTGGTATAATATCGACTCTTTCGATTGGATTCTATCTTATAACATAACATGTGTTTATGTTTGAAATTTGCATGTAAATATTTATGCAAGCTTTCGGTTTTCATTTGAAGTTGGAATTGCTGTTTTATCAATGTTGAATCTGTTAATTAATTCGAATACATTAAGCTAGGTAATTACGCTTATCTTAAGTTATACCTAAGGTTTAGGAGAATGAAAATTGAACAGATTATTATAATAGACACAATCAAAACTATTTATTTAAATTTGGGTCATATAAAAAATTTTCGGTTCAAATCAAAGCCAAAACGACTTCATTGTCAAACCTTAAACGGACATAATTCATCACATCACAAAAAAAAAACACATAATAGACGTATTCTTATGACACTGCACACTGAAAACGCTGTCGTATTTTCAGCAACATTTTATAGTACAAAGGGCTCCTACGCACGTACCAACAGGGTGGTCTACGACAATGTCGGCTCCTTTATGCGTCTTTCGGATGCACCCACAAAACAAAGCACAGGACCAGGGCAAATAATGAAACGAAAAAGGGACGAACTGTGCCCGCGAGAGTCGCTCGGTTCGACAAAGTGAGTCATAACTGGATTTATTGCGCTCGGACCTCCAACAAAGTTGGCAAAAGAATTAGCCGCTCGCGAACATTAGGAGTAGTCTGACAAAAGCAATTAAAAACTTAAACGGCTTTGAGTTAACGTCGTATGGCGGCTAAATGGTTGTTGGTCTCGTTCGTTAGAAAGGTCAGGTGTTGTCAATTATTGTGTCAACGTTGCAAATCGGCGGGTTCGTTATGTTGGAGTCGTTTTACGATGTGTGTGTTGAGGGTTTCGATTCAAGAATTCGACAAGATTTTAATTTATATGTTTTTATTGGAGTTTTGTTGAAAATATTTTCATCAAAATAAATGTATTAGGATTTAATGTTTGAAAAATTGTTTGAAAACAGCTGAAATAGTTTTATGCTATTTACTCGTAGGAATATATTTTTAAATTCTAATCTTTCAAATTGAAATATAGCGGATTCTCGAAGCATCTTAATTTTCAAGTTATTATGTCTGGAATATTATCATTATATAGACTTATATACCATTATCTCTTATTTTCATGATACATTCAAATTTACTTCTAAAATAAAATATATTTGATTTATTATTGATTTTCATATGAATATATTTTCAGTCATTTGAATTGACTGCAGTTATTGAAAAAAGAAAACGCAACATTTAACATATTTAAATCGACATTGTTTAACAAATGACAGATGAAGAATACTTATTTACCCTATAGAATATTTTTTATTGTAAAAGAAAACAACATAACATGGCATAACATATTGTTCTCGAACAATTGTTTATTACTTATCTTCACAATTTACACACACAATACAGACGAAAGGAGATCTTCATCTTTCACTGTTAGTGAAAATCCATGTTGACTTTTTTTGCAAACGGGGACTACTTTGGATGCGGTTAGTCGACCGTTGATAATTTACACAATTATTTCCGATGACTTTTTCGTGACAGATTTACAGCGAAGGTTCCATTAATTGTTTTATTAGTCTGTTTTCTACAAGGATATTATCCAAAGAAAACGGATAATACGCGTAAAATAATAAATCACCATTGTGTAATGTCTCTTGAACAATATGTGAAAAAAGGAAACGGCGGTCATGCAGATTGTGAATCTACAAAGAAAAAGAATATCAATTGGAGAAAAAAGAAATCGCTCGCCTTTTGTTCGATTTTACATACATATGTTTGCAAAATACAAAAAAAATCTGTGGGAAAATAAGTCGCTTTCGGGCAACAATTATTACAACAACGTTTCAATGTACGCAAACACTATGTAAAAGGAGATAAAGCTTTGTTCCTTTGCAAAATAGTTGGATACCGCCGACGACGTTTCTCAACGGCTCGAACATGTCAATTATAACATTTTATCCTTCGACTTGAAAGGAAAACAGTTGTGTCGGCAAAAGAAAAAAGACGAAGCAATCCTCGATTATGTAAAGATTCGTTAACCATATTCCGTGCCGATGTACTAGATTCACTAATTGGATAACCTATCGTCTCACTACATACTTTTACTTTAATATTTCTATATTTCAGTCATCTAAAAAAAGGAAAATTCCATTATTCTTCAAAGACACAATCTATCTCAAATGAGAAAATTACTCAACGGATATCAAATTATTGTTATTATTGAGGATATAACATATTTTCAGGATGCAGAAGACAAGGGGAACGATCGCGTGCAATTCGCAAGTCACCCGATACGCGAGCGTGTCGCACAATAGTCAATTTGCTTGAATGCAGTTTTTCGCATAGAAGTGCATAATCACTGCTTTGCCGTTGCACCACAACACCGATATCATTATGGATAGATCACGGCCATGTCAAGACCGTGTCTCCTCGATGACGCCTCCGACGACGGTTCTCAAACGGTTCTTAACACCAAAATGATGGGTGGATACGAATCGAACGAAGATGTCGTATGTGATATTGTAATAGTCGAGCCGTTGGATTGTTTCAGTCGATTATCATGTCGGTGTGTTTGATTCGTGTTTATATGATTAAGGTTTGAGAACATGTGCTTTATTGAACTGATCGACCGGCAAAGGCACGATCTTTCATATTCTTTGATTTTGCACCGTCAAGCGAGTCACGACCGCCGCCGGTATTGTATGCACTGTCCAATGCATTTTTAATTAGAACGCATTATGAATGCAACAGTTGTATTGCGAAACGGTTATATGATCATTGCAAAAAACGAATCAATCTTCGTTTTTTAAATTTCACAAAAAAAACATACTTTCATACAACAAATCTTGTTTTCGTATTATCTGATCTAATATTTTTGATTTTTATTATTGAAAACCATCAAAGATGTTTCACGTCCGAGAAAAGAATGGAAAAAAACGCATTTGCAACTCCTCTGCAATAAACCGTTCTTTATTTTACTGTCTTGCGTCAATTACAGTTCACGATCACGAATTGCACTAGAAAAAATGCACCATGGGGTAACACGAGTGTCTAATCATTGTTATATAAGTTTCGGCTTTATGGGGATCCGCTTAAGTGCCACAGGGTGGACCTAAAACACCACTAAAATCCTTATTTTACATAAAGTTTATCGTACGAGAACGAAAGTTACGGCCTCGTTTCGCGAAAGGCGCATACGTAACGGTACGTAAAAATCTTTTACTTTCCACCATTTGTGTTGTATCAAATCGATTTTTCTTAAACGGAAATGTTTGTATATTATATTTAAATTCTTAGGCTATTAAATTATGGATTATCAGTTATTTAATTTTGACAAATAAGTATAATATATAGTGAAAAATTAAAATATTGACCAAATAGTTGAGAAATTCTACTGTATTATTTCATAGTACAATTTTCTAGTTTTCCTTTAGTTGCCCTGTGATATTTAGGGGCACATAGTAGGCACTTTCTTGAGCATATTTCTTTGGTCCGTTTCCGTTTGTCGCCTCAGGGAATTTTGTGATTTTCGCGTCGTCTCCCATAATCTACCCATCCCCTTGAAACTGGAAGATTCCCCTCTGTACAAATTGGCAATTGAACGTCGACAAGTGGCCGCATTATCCTGTCGAAAATTTTCGGCTAATGAATTCGTGAGGTCCTTGAAACATCTCCGAAAGTATCATTACAATGTCCATGTATGTACTTCATCGTATTAATATTTTGTACATAAACGTATGAGTAATGTGAAGTCGAATGAAACTACGCACTTTTAATGCATATATAATATGATATTCTTAATTCTAACGTTTTATAAGAGAACAAACCTTTGAAGTACTTGAATGCTATACATTTTTTATTCACTTAATTTGTTAACATTAAACTTTACAGTTGCCCACTTAAATTCGGTACCGTAACGACGTTTTTTTTAACTCTTCGCATTTTTCTTTCCGCTCCTTGCTCCTTATTTTTATTTTCATTTTATTTTTCTCTATTTTATTCAGCACAGATCAACATAAAACGGGTTCTTATCACTCGAAATAAAAAAAGCAACGAAATAAAACTGCAGTCGACCATCAAGTTTTTAATATCCTCTTTTTATCTTTTCCCTTTTTTTATTCGCATCCTATTCATGCACATTAAATGTCATTTCGATTTTGTGTTCAAGGATTTGATTGTTATCCAGAAAGAAAGGAGCCCGAGGGGGTTGCCCAAATTTACGATTAAATCATAAAACACACGCGCATACAAATATTTCGAAAATCCATTAAACTGGAGCGAAATCTTATAAATCCGAAAATTTCTATACTAGATTATGATTCTTTTTATTAGAATTCTTCGCATAGTCAATAAGTGAGACGGATCGAAGTTATTGCGCCTATGCACAATAAAAAGTGCATAAAGTGCATATAGGGAATGCACCGTTAATGTTGCGTCGTCAAAGTTAAACCGTGTTCACTTGCTGATATCGTTACAGATTAACGACACACACATGTACTGACATAAACATCGAATTCGAAAGATGTATTAAAAATGTGGTTTTATGGATTATTTGAAAAGTTTTTTACTGTCAAGTGTTGTGTGATAAGTCAGAATTTTTAGTGCGTAATAACAAATTCAAAATGAAATGCACATGATTTTGAGATTATATTTTGTTTCCATACATAAGAAATTTCGTAAATGTAAACTTTTAATTTTCTATAAGTCATATCATTTTGATTGCATTTAAAATACTAAAAATAAATCCAAAGATTCAGTTTCGTCCATTCAATTCAATCCCATACATATTTTTTTTAATATTTTACCCCGTATAAATTTTCATTTTTAGTATCATTTTATGTTTAGCCATATTTTCGCAACACACAAGATTTTCGGTTGCACCTAGCGTATGTGCGGCATTAAGGCCCATAAAAAAGGCCGCATTAATTCGAGAAACTGTCCATTTATGGATAGAGAATAACCGTAAAACGTTCCCGAGGAAAATCTGGTCAGGATAAAGAGGCCCGTCTCTTTACCCGCAATATACAATAAGTGCATACTAGAACTGCATTACTGCGAATGCATTTATGCACTGTTCGACGCATGAGTCATTTTTTTATCGGCGGTCGTGAGATTTCTCAATAAAATGTCAACCCCCTAAGGCTATTTTGACTGACGATACAATGAACGAACGCGTATTAAAAGTGAACGATTTCAATGCTTTGTTAGAAGAATCGTATAATACTGATTGCGGGTTCATGTCTCTTTTAATGCTAGGTTTACTTTATTGTTTTTTTAATGAATCTTTTTGTTATGGCACTTTGATTATGGAATCATAATATGTATGCTCAAAACAAGAGTTTTCCGATATATCATCGGAAATTTTCTTTGTAGAATATATTCAATCGCTACACGAAGATTGTACACAAAAAATCTTAAAACTTAAATCGTATACTTCAAATTCAACATTTTAAACTTCAAATTTAATATTTTAAACGACAACTCACTCCTTTTCAACTTCAAATACATCTTTAGGAAAATTATATTATCACCATTGCTATAATCATCAATAAAATATTTAATTGATTTAAAATATCGAATTCGAAGTGCAAAAACTCTATCAGCAAGGCCATATAATCATACGACATAACAAATAAAAATAAAAACACATTCAATTTCAGCAGATAAAAATCAAATACATCACAAACGTATCACCATCCTACCGAACATTTTTCACGAAACGTGGGCGTCGGAAAGCCTCCGCGGCACAAATTCATGCAAAATGCATACCACGAGGGTGTGTTGATTTAGTGGTTTTCGTGGTTGTGACGCCTCTCCTTATCCGACATGTCAAAATTCGGAGAACGAGGTGGTGCCGGCTCCGCCCCGCGTCACTCTCGTCACGTCAAAGCTACCAGGCTTTTTTGGACTCCTCTGAATCCATTACTATCTCATTGTGGTCGGTTTTTGCTCCGGGAGGTCTTTTATTATTCGTTTGTTTGTTTCGTTTGGCGTGGCGAGGTTTGTGGATGTTCGTCGCTTTGATTTTTGTATGAAATTGTGTTCGGTTGGGGGTCGTCGAACTTTGTGTGTTTGTGTTGATTATTCAAATCGAATCAGTTGAAAAATCAATATAATTTATTCTGCGAAACGTTTACACGATTATAAGACAAAAAATATTAAAGAAAATTGCGATCAATTGAAACAATATGGGAAATAATTGATCCAATTATATTTTACACGACGAGCGTGATGATACGGACCTTGGTGTGTCCAGAGCGTTTCGCTTTGACATTAACGATCACTTTAAAAATATTCAAATCAAGGATCGTACATTCGACGGACTTAGTAAGCCGCGTCTTGTATTTGTGTCGATTTGACACGGCGATTCACAGTTACAATACACAATTTCCTAGTATTTTGCATAATTAAATGGTCAATGCATCGCGATTGTCGGGGTTAAGTGCATTCGTTGACTGCATCGGTTGTTTGACATATTGTCGCGTTATCTCGTCGATGATTTTTATCTCGTGTTCCCCTTTTTGTGTTCGGTTTAGAACGAGGTTGTGTAAATGACTGTAGATGTGCAAAGTTTCAGATTTCGTATAGCCTTATATGGTGTTTCGGAAGATTCTGAGTAACGATTGAAAGATCTAGTATATGACTCAGGATTTGTGGATGAAGTTTTATTTTATTTTTTTACATTATGTTAATTTTCATCGTACGATGTGTTGAGTCACATATTTTGCCGATTTAAAAATCATTATAATGACACACATTCGATCGAGTCTCAATTGGCAATGATTTTTTTCATTTCATAACCGATGATTCAATGTTATTGAACATAAACATTCGATTAATCATATCTGACATAACGATTCGAATAAATAGGCTTCCAGTTCATACACCATCATAATTTATTATTATTTAAAAATTTTAAAGAGAATCAACTTTATTACATCACGATCGCGAAGAGGTCATTAGACCGAATCGAAATCGTCTTCAAAAACGCATGTGGACGATATGTCGACAATCATAGAGAACTGAAACGTCCTCGTTTGATATATAAACCCAATTTTCGCAACCCAACCGCCATCGCATCAACACAACTCCGTCCACAACGACTGCACAACACAATCAACCGAATCAACAACAACACAACCGGCTCGACAACTCCCCGCCAACAAGTTCAACGCACCTCGCGCGACGCCAGCAAAGTACGCCACCTCAACACATCGACAAAGCGACGAACAAACGCCGAACTTACTGGGCCGACGCCCACGCCGACCAAACAAAGCAAATCGTCTCGATGACCAAAACATGCACGCCACATTCGATCTTATTCCATATGCGTATAAGAGCCATTTGAATGTTTTTAGTTTGAGAGATGCGCGTTATTTCAATAGGCGATTTTGGTTCTTGTGTCTATGCAGTTTAAGGTTTATTTTTGTGTGTTGTTTGCGGTTGAGCTAGGCGTGTGGTGCACATGTGCGCGGGCGCATCGTAAAACTGTCCTTGATCCCGGCTGGCCGTAGTAACAGGCGAACGAACACGTGGTCTGCAAGATGTGACGTCACTACGAGCACGCCGACCTACGCCGGCAGCGGTCGACAACCTTTTGGGATATTCGTGTGTGCGTTGCGGCTCGATTTGCATCGATATGAAAGTCGCGGTGGTTTCATGCGCGATTCGGTCGAGTCATTTTTGCGGTTTTTATGTGTGTTTTGATTCAATTAGCTTCCGTGGATGATTTGAATTGAATAATGTGTGATGCAATCCTTTGTTCTAGGTGTGTAATTTTTTTTATTTTTTGATGCGAATAAAAATGTATTTGATGTGCTTAAATTGGGATTCTTTAAGTATTTTATACACCATTCGTGTAACATTATTTTTGTGCAGTTTGGAGATTTTATTTATTATTTTTTGAACTTTTTTGAACTTCATGAATTTCGGATTTATATTCTGTCTAGTAACACTTTTTGCCTTTTGAATTGTTAGCATATGTACATTTAGACTATCTAATTGGAAACAATTTGTGACAACTATCAAACATAATTTCCCCCCAACACGCACATGTATAAACTATGCGCGAAATTTGTCAAGAAACCTAATTTTTGGACTTATAATACATAAATTACTAATGCAACTTGATCTGACGCTATTTTAAGATCAAAAGCAACGCTGGGTACCCAAGCCCGTTGCCCGAACAACGCCGGATACAATCCGCCAGTTCATAATAAAAATAGGCAAAAAATTAAATGGTCAGAATTTTGATCAAAAACGGTCAGAATAAAATGATGAATTGTCCGAATAAAATAATAAATGTTCAAAATTTAGTAACGAAACGATCTGAATAGGTTAGGTTTGGGTTCTTAATATTATTCTGACCATTTAATATTAATTCTGACAAACCCAGTTAAAATTTTGTACATTCAATATTCATTCTGACCTTTTTGATTAAAATTCTGACCAATGTCAAATAAATTCTTATAAATGGGATAAAAATTCTGGCCGAAATCGTATTTAAATTCCCACCATTTAAATAATAGCCATAAAAATAGTGTTATGCAAAAATCATACGCACTTCATCTCGTCATTCCCAGAACATACATTAAGTATCGTTTATTTTCGAATAACATTATTCCCGATCTCACACATTACCATAATTCAAACATTTTCAATACAAAAAATCAAATCAAAACACACCACACGTGCACCGACGGTTCAAAACAAATGCACCAGCGCACGCGCACAACTGTTTACGCATGCGCACAGAGTGAAACGCTCGAGTAGACGAACTCGACGCACACGACAAGTACACACGATTTGTACAAACATAAATACATAAACGCACCACTAAAACGGGGTCAATTTTATAAACAAACAATAACTCGTATACAATGGCTCGAACGGCGAAACGCACTCGCCAATTAAACGCGCAATTGCAATCCGCAAGTGCGCTTTTATTTTTCGGGTCAGAATTTTGATGCGGTTATGGTCTGGATTTATATATCGTCGGTCAGGATTCAAGCGGCTGGAAAAGATGGTCTGAATTTGTATCGATAGATCAGAATTTATGTGAAATGGTTAGAATTTAAAGTTTGAATAAAATGATTATATTTATTTTTACATGTGGTCGTATTCAATATTTTCGCTTGGCAAAAGTGTTGTTATTGATACAATATTGAAGATAAGACAAAAGAGATAGAGATGGAGGCCAAAATTTACAACGAAAGCTCTTGTTATAGATTAATCAATAAAAAAAATTGTTTGTCTATCATTTGTTTTTATTTATTTATTCATATGCAATGGTATATAATAATCCAGTTCTGCCAACTTAAACTGTCAAATAATAAGAAACACCGAAATTTTTCAGTAACATTTCAAATCAAATTATATAATCTATTCCATGAAAAAAAAAGGTTTAATATTGACGACTTATTTTTTATTCTGACCATATTTATTTTTATTCTGACCACTTTATTTGCACTTGTGTTCAGACCATTCTTTATTTATTAGCAGACCATATGCTATTTGTATTCAGACCATAAGTATATTTTAATTCTGACCATTTGATTTCACGCTCTTTTATAATATAAAAAGTTCGAAGACTCGTTCGAGTTTGCGTTTTCGGGTTTGTTTTGCCTATGCGCGAAGTGCATATGTGTATGTTTTTGTATGCGTTTATATGCGTTTTTGACCCCTGGCAACCTTTTTCAAAGTCAACGCGTTCCGCGGCCCGATGCAGTTTAAATTTAAATTAAAATAATTAATATTTATGCGGCGGGAATGTATATATCGTTCGGGCGTGCCCCGATTTGGGCGCGATACTCTTTTGAATTATTTGTGGTGCATGTTGAGTTGCATTTTGTTGTTGCGAAAATGATACTTGCTATGTGTGGTGGGTTTGATTTTTTTTTTGTGTTAATGTTATAAGTACACGTCGTCGCGTGTAATTGCAATGAAAACGGACAACGCGCGTATATTTAATCATCGTATGGTCATTGCGCATAAGTGTTATTAAAATCATTTTTTGTTTGAACCGTGATCGATCCGTTTGTTGCTAAAAATTATTTTTTTTCGATCCGACGTGCGTTTATGCAAATCCTTGAATTTTTTCGCTTGAGTGCAACATCGCTTTTTTTGTTACTATTCAATATGTTTTGATGATTCATAACTTTATCTAAAATACGTCAGGTCAAGACTATATGTCAAGTTTGTGATTTTTTTCGTATAAAAATAAATGAATACATATCTTTCGCATAAGTCAATAGTTCAAGACAACATTTATCCGATTACAACAATGCGATTTATTTTATTTCGGTATTCAATAAAAAATGATACAGATAAAACAGGATATTGTCACAATGTACAATTTGGTATTAAAAATTAAAAAAATCATGAAATTTGTACGAACAACTTTAAGACTTTGAGATACAATGTTTCTATCAAAAAATTATCATATATTATACAACTGATACATGTTCACTGTTTACATACACAATCAAAAATGAATTTTGAAAACTTTAACCATATTTTAAAACATTAGCGATGATACATGTATGCTATAAAACCAATATTGGATATTTTTTTATTTTTTCAACATGAGTCCTTTTTTATTTCCGATATTCAACTATCGAAACTCCATCGGATTCTCACCCCCCCAACGACACATCCAAAAACCAAAGTTCGAAAACCCAAGCCGAGTTCGAAGCCACTGTCCCAATACGAGCGAGTACACAACAAATGCACGTGTGTGCACAACTGCATATAAATTACACCAGTGCGCGTGTGTGCACCGATGCACCTAGCGATCACGCCATCTCTACCATTTTTTTTTTTCCATTGCCTCTTTTTTTTTTCGACGTCTTTTTGTCCGTGTTGTGCCCCGAGGTTCTCGTTTTGTTGGTCGAGTTCGCCTCGTCGTCTTATTTCCACTACTAAGCTGCCGTTTTTCTTTTTGTTCCGTTTATTATTTCGTTGTTGTTGTCTGTTTATTTTTCACTTTTTGTCTTACCGTTGTATTATATATGGCCCGATGCAAGATTGACGGTGCACGCACCCAAATGCACTAAATAAACGATATTATTAAATCCCGATCGTGACGTCGATTTATCGGGTATCTATTCGAAAATCGAGTCGGTTCTTTATTGTTACACGTTTCTATTAGATGTCGGGTGTGTGAAAAAGTGTTCGTGAATTGGCTTTCGATTTTATGCGAATTAGATCGGTATTATGAGGTTTAATTGGTTGAATTCGGATACAAAAGGATTTTTATGTTCGGAAAATTTGCATAATCATCTGTTTCAGATGATTATGCAAATTCATTGGGTTTTATACTTATGTTAGTCATAAAATATATTCAACAATCGAATATTTCCGATTGAATTATTTTCCATAAAATTAACTGTGCACATTCTTAGAAAACCGTTTCAATTCTCATTGGAAAATCACGATATTTCCTTCATGCAAATTGCACACAATTTTCTTGATGATTCGATTTTTTCCAACAGTCGGAAAACCCCCGTCAAAAATTGTCTCGCCTTTGTTAACGACGAGGCTTATTATACTTTAGTTCTGTTATCTCCGAGAGGGTGAACAGGAACGAGTATGTATTTATTTTTTATGATTTTTCAAAAAGCTGTTACTTGTCACCCCAGTGTTTCATCATCGAAACAAAAACCACTCGAAATCGTCACGAGTGTCATGAACAAATCTTTTACCGGGTTGTGCTGCTGTCACTCTGAAACGTTACATGTATTGTCGATAAAAAATGACGGGTCTCTAAAATGTTAAAGTTTGTTTGAGTAAATTAATCTGGATTGCACGAATAGTGATTTTTAGAACGTGTTTTTGAAAATCACGAAAATGGTTGTTTCCTCTGTGTGTTGTATTGTTTTTTTTTTCAAAGTCACAGTTTTAAATAAAAATGATTATACGTACAACCTATGGAATAATAGAACGAAAAAAATAACCTGTTCAGTTTTTTTACCTACGTTTACATAAAACGAAACACGTGTTTAATTTTCCCGTTTCGTATGTATAGTAAAAACTACATTATGTTACGATGTATTTTCGTATTGGCATATAAATTGAGTTTATTTTCATGTACGTTCAAGATTTTTTGTATTACATATTTATAGTTTCATTTTAGCACCTTCTACAGTGAAGTCCTTTAGCAGAAAAAAAATTGGGATCATGTTTCACATATGTGCACAAAGATTCGAAACACACCTGTTAACGAAACCCTAAGAAAATAATCGTTCCCATGTTTATAAGTTGAGTGTACAAAAGAATCACGAACTGTAAGGATAAATTTTGTATACAATAATACCGGGTATCAATTATTTCGTAAGTTTCTTTTGCACTATTAAAACTTATTACAAGAAGGTTTTATTATCAGAAAAAGGGGTCATATTCATACGAACCCTAATTTACAAAAAAAAAATTGGAATATACCTTTACTATGATGCAAACACTTGACGCGAATAATAGACTACTTTTGTAAAAATAGTTAAATCATTAAACTTTAATCTAATTTGTAGTTTAATTTCAAGTGCCCAAATTTTCCCAAGACAACATACGTTTATTGAATTCGTCTATTATTTGTCTATATAATAAATTTTATTATTTATTATACGCATGGTTAACTATTCTATAAAACTTTAATAGCCTATTATTTATGTTTCTAAAACAGCAGGGGTTCGAAATATTTTTCAACAAGGGTATATAATACAACTGTAACAAACAAAATCCATTTCGAAATTGATTAGATCGAATGACTTCACTGAGATTCCACTAACTGACCACAAATTTTAACCGCGAAATTGAACTTATTGTTGAACGTTCCTATCTATTTAAAAAAATAAATTTCGTCTCCATTATGCACTCAATCAAATCAAAGATGAATACCTCCAAGTTTACGTCACAGTAAAAAATTTAGAAAGCGAAATTGCAGCAAACTGGTAAAATATATAGGAAACATTGTATGGGAACTTCCTACTGTAATGGGCGTGCACTAAACGAACCATTGTACCATTTTAACATTAATGTGACTAGATACTTTTTTATTAGATGTGATTTCCTAAGCTTCGATCGAGTTACTGCATCATTATTTATTCATATCGCATGATAATCGAGGGTTAAACTTGCGTATCATACGATGATGGATAATGATAGTGCACGCATCTACGTATGAAAAAATGTCGTGGACATAAAGAGAAAGTACATCAGATAAATATACAGATTGATTCAACGATGGTTCATATTCGCTCATCCTAAGTGATTTTGTTTTTTTTTTTGAAAAAAAATTCCCACGTTATCGAAATATTTAATTTTATTATTATTAATAATTCATATGCACATGTCGAAACGAATTAAAACATACAAACCGACTAATTGCAATCAATTATAATCAATCTACGTCACGTACAGCATCGGCAATAAATTCAGCGCGATAAGTAGACACAATTAAGTGCAACAGATAGCACAACCCAATAAATAACACCGACGATGATCTAAATTCGAAAACGGTCCTTTGTCTTCGGTTTTTATGGATGCAGATAATTCGAATTTTATGTGCCGCAATTATCGTCCCCGCAATAGTTGTGCACTGTTGTGCAATGTAATGGCGTCGCATTGGGTTCCTGACCTATTTTGTTTCCATTCTTATCTCGGATATGAAAATGTGTGTTGGAAACCGCAGCATGTGTCATTTTATCTATTATAACCTTTATATGTGTGAAAAAAATTATTAATGCGTAATTATAATGAGATGTCTGCGTATTTCCTGTCGATATTGATAAATTTATTATTATCGTATATTTAGTTGAAAATTTTGAATAATTATTAAGAGTATTGCATTTTTAAAAATAATACAAAGCTTAGACATGGATAAATTTGCATAAAAAGTGTTTGAAGTTTATTATTAAGATCTTCAATATTCGGTCTACCGGTGCATAAAAATTGTTAGAGGTCGTTTTTCAAATCGAATATGTGATGAAAATATATGTTTTTTTTAATACAAAAAGGATGCAAATTAATTGCGTTGCAGTTTTATTATTTGATGCATATTATTATCGATCAAGGTCGATTTTTACATGCAGCAATGTCCTCTTTTTTACAAGTAAATAAATTAGTCTCGTTATTATATGCACTTAGAAAGGAACGTGATGTATCGTTTACAATAAAATATTAAAAAAAAAAATGTAAATACAAAGTAGCTTATTTAAGAACAAATAAACGCTACTACCAATATAGATAATGTTTTAGCCTTGAAAAAATATTTTTATGCGTTATCTGTATGTAAACAAGCATCGACCATTTAGTTTTGATACCGAGTCTATTATATCATTTTTTACGTATCGAAAGCTCTCAAACTTTTGGAAGACATGTTCGCTTCTGAATTAAATGATATTGAATTTGAAAATTAATATTTTTTTGTTTTAACTAATTGCAATATTATAGAATTTATGTGGCGTCTATCATTGTTTGAAAATGGTGTCAGTTGAAAGGTTACCACTCTTGCGTATAATAATAACTCGTATACTATAATCATTATTTTATTTGTGCATATTATCTTTAGTCTTTAAAACATGATTAAGTAATACATATTTAAACATTGCCGTATACGCTGCTCAATGTTCTGTGCTGATTATACAATTTTAATACCTAAAACACTACTATTTTTCAATTCGAACATATCACAAAAATCTACCGACATTTCCACTCGTATAAAAACAAACCAACAATAAACCCTCATTTTAATAGACATCGAGCAAAATTTATTTACAAAAATCGACAGCCCAACCCACAATAAATAACGCACGTCCAGATAAGACCCCTGTTGCGAAATCCTTATCATCTCAAAGTACCACCGAAGACACGTATGCAAGAAACTTTGTCGGGAGCGTGGGCGCTGATGGTGCGTGTCTTCGACGTCTCGACACGACCAGGTGGTCAATGACACAACAGTTGCTCCTGATGATGCTTCAAATGATGCTACTGCTATTTATGATGGTGCCATTGATGTTGGTGAACCAAAGGAACAATCGGGAGCGATGCAAGACGTTAACAAACCATTGTTAAAGAAGGACCACCGAAATTTTCGATTCGAAACGTTCACTTTCATAGATCTATGAAGTGAAAACTTTAAGTGTTCGATATCGGTTTTTGATAGTTATGATTATCGTTTAAAGGATTTGTTTAGTTGTTAAAGTTGAGAATTTGGAAATTTTGTAGGGTTTTGAAAGCTGTGGTTATACTCGTGTCGCAACCGTCTCTTATCTATTGTATGTCTATCCGTTGGGCAGTGGCTGGTGTGTGGTTTCGTCTTATTTGTCAGCACTGGCCCATTAAATTTTATGATAAGCTCGATGCGGTGTTAAATGGACGGCTGCACATTTGTGTATAGCGATTGCATTCGCTCTATTCAGTCTCTTTGTTTGGATAGTGATTTTAGAGCGAGGTTTTAGAGGAACTAATTTTGAATTGCCCAATTCTGGTATCGATATAATTGTTTACGTTAAGAATAACTGCCGTTGAACGTATAGAGCTTTGAACAATAGCGATGCAGTTGAATCGTTTCTCAACGCGGTTTAATAACTTTTCGAAGTGATCGTCGCTTAATTGACAAGTTTCAAAGATTAAATTTGTTACTGAGATTTCCATATCGTGTAAACGCTTTTGTACAAAAATTAGTCATAAACATGCACCCTTTTTAAAACTAAACGTTTATATAAATGATAATCAAAATTACAACATAACAATTAATTATTGAAATGCAAAATAAAACAATTTGACAATATCAAACGACAATCTTAAACACCTTAAAAATTATCCCTCACCACGAACCACTTCCGAAACGCCCACAACACCCTTCAATTTATTCCCCAAATATCTAAATCAAAACACTTCCCGCCATTAATTCAAACTATAAATAACGAAAAGATCATAAAGCCCACAAAAAACCGACGTTCTCGAGCGTTCACACGACCGATGCGTCAAAGGGAAAACAAAAGGGGCAAAAAGCGTCAGGTGCCCAAACGGGACACTCAAGATCCGCTTTCGGTTTTACGTAACGTCCTCGGAGAGAGTCCTTTGTCCCGGTCCAACATCTCGGTGGTCTATTTCGGTGTTGGTGATTTTGCAAGCTATAATATAGTGCACGCAAGCCACTATTCTGCGAGCATCTGGTTTTGCGCGCGCTGGATTTTGCTTATTTTTGTCGCAAGGCAATAATCTGTCAGGGAAGCGGTCGTCAAACTTTGTCGATTGTTGTCTTGTTTCTGGTTTTTTCTAGATATTTTTTTGAGTAATTGCTTCGATTTTATCGTAGGTCGATTGTTCGATTGTGTATTGGGATCATCGCTTTTGCGGCGCAATTAATGATATAATTACTTGATTCATATTTGACATTGATTTGTTTGTATAATTTTGCCAATAAGACAATATTGGTTTTTGTTTTCTTATGAATTATGAATGTCTTTTCATCGTTACAAACAGTGTTATTCAATATAGAACGAGATCTTTTACATACCAACTTTTATACTTTCAATATTTTATTATTATTATTATTATTTATTATTATAAAGTAATAAGAGAAAGATTAAAAATTTGAAGAAGAGACCTTGTCCTGCAGTGGATTATTAACATGTCAACATTGGTGTTGGTGATGATGAGACGAATATGTCTTTAAATACAGTATTCCATGTATTAATGACATTAATTTCACTTAACTTCAATTACGTTCAAAAAGACAAGATATATGTCATTTTACAATCCATTCGATTTCATAGTTTTTCTTTTAGTTCCATCTTCCGTTATATTTCTGAAAATACACAAAATCAAAATTATCATTCGACATAGCATAAACATTACAATAATCACAGATCTTCATCAAAGTTGAACAAAAAAAATAAAGAAGAGCCACGTTTTTTATCTTTTCTCGCTTACACCACTTTGACAGGTCGCTTTTTCTAGTGAAAAGAACAAAAACCATTGAAAACTATGAACGTCGCCGGTTGACAGCCACTGATTTAACAACAGCAATGATGGATAAGTCAACGCGTGTTGTATGAAACTGGTGTGGTTTGCTGGAAATGTGCCATGTGACGACGCGACTTATCCATAACAGCGTTACGTTGGCTGCCATGTTTTGTATGCAAAACCGAAATCGTTTACGCCGCATAATTTAATGGCTCGTTAATTATTATATTGCTTGACAAGTTGGCGCTCGTTGGGTAATGAAAAAATTTGCGTTGAATCCCGATTAATTTGCTGAAATTGTAGACGTGCAAAATTGTGAAAATGTGCTAGAAAATTGAAAAATTTTCTCGGTAATTTTCCATAATTGAGTATAATTCAATGCCACGGTAATAATAGCTATTATGAACATTTGACAATAATAAATAGGATCGATAATGAGTGACCTCGGAAAATCAAAGTATACAAAAGCTTTTGTGTTGGCTTGTGAAACAATTGTTGGACAATTAGATTGAATATGTTGAAGGAGAAGAGTGGTTGCATAGTAAAATTTGTGCATCTGTCTGAAATTTTATATAGAAAATATTTTAAATGAGTCAATGACAGGTAAAAAATTTATCACTGCGAAATAAATAAGGAAAAATAAATTCAATACATTTCCACTCTGAATAGTTGACTAATGTGACCAGAGTGCATTTAGCAAATTGAAATCGCAGAACTGGGATGCACCAAGTTGCATAAATCACGTTCAGCTAATAAAACGACAATCGTACATGAAATAATAGTACAAGTTTGTTATTACATATCTCCAAGCATTAATTACGCGAACAATTAAAACCCAAGAGCATTGCGCAATACATAAAAACAGCAGCATAATAAAATAAAAATATAAAATTTTGCGAATTATAGCCAATATATGGATGGATTAGTAGTAGATCTTTTTGTTATCTGACCAATTGGCTCATTATCTTTCTAATGGCATTTCGCAACGGTCGTAAAGATTATTAGCCGACTACTTGTTTTATGGGCTCGATTGTTGTTTTATGACTTTCCTGATTTTCAGAAATTGAAAATAAATTGAATTTACAGCAATTTGCTGATATAGCTTACGAAACAAACATCTATATTATTATATTATAAAACCGAAATAAAATAATAAAACCGATCAATTACATATGATGTTTGATGTCATGTTTTCGTGTAATAATAATATTATTCAAATAGAATGGTTTCGTTAACGAAATAATTTTCATATTATAATGACACATATTTAAAGATAATACACTTACACTCGATTACGTCAAAATCTATAATTATTTATGAAAACGACGTATCCGATAATTACGTATCTTCACATAACTGGTTAGGCATATGTAATTTTACAATTCATTTATAATGCAAAATTGTCGTACGATATTACGCACATCGAGTATACAACCATCACATTATAATAACACAATCGATTATCATTTCCAGCGGTCGAACCAGTTGTAAAATTTGATTTATACTTATTCGAGTGGACTCGCGAAATCTACAACTATCATATCAATTTCAAAATTATTCACAAACAACAACGCGATTGTCACGCTAATTGCACACAATTCCGATTAGAATCAACGAAAAGGATTGTTTTCGTGTTCCGTTGTCCGTTATCATGTGAACTGTGACATTCGGGAGTCTACGGCCATAAATAATGATAATGGTTTTATTTTTTTATCGCTTAATATGTACTACAGTCGATGCATTAAGTGCTAGTCATTGACTCGCTCCTAATAATCTCTCGTGTCGCATAATTATGTAGGGACACTTCATAATGGATTCGTTGAAACGCGTTTCGAAATTGGCAGTTCGGAATCGAGTTCAGTTGTATCGGAATTACAATTTGAATTGAACAAATTGGAGATAACGTATTGTTATACAGTAGAAACGGTCGCTGATTTACGATCGTTTTGTATACGATTATAAATTTGACCACAATCCCATTGCCTTCGATAAAATTTTTAAATATCATTTCATAGGAAACAATTTAAACGGGTATTCAATAAAATAAGTGTGCATTAATAAAATAATGTATGTATTAGGAAAAATATCTGTGCCTCAAAATAAATAAACGTGCAGGGTGAAATACTAATCACACAACCATTATTCACAACTTTTGTAATATAATCGATTAGCAATAAGCCGAATTCAAACAAAATCAACATCAATTAAAAAATGAACCAAATTGTTAAAATGTAGTTGACAGTTGTATTATAATGTCTGTAAAGATTGATTTTACTCTAGCAACATTGCCACCTATCTGTCATTTTAATGCACAAACTATTCATTCTGTTGCACATTTTAATTTTTTTTAATACTCACTTTCATACTGCATTTTTTATTTTATTGCAAACTATGAAAAAAATGGTGCTCAATACAAGATCCTTTAATGCACATAATATATTTTTCTATTACACAAGTAATTCGTTTTTAGGCACGATCTATATTTTTAATGCATATTGAAATCGCACCCTAATTAATATAACAGTACGCAATCATTTGAATGAATATATGCATAGTAATATAAATCCATCAATCATTTCATCAAATCTGAAAACATTAAGTGTAAACAACACGACCAATAACGCGTGACATTAAAACACACAACACCACATCCATCAAGCGCAACACCACAAACGACCATAACTGCAACAAAATCGAACTTATGAACTGCAACAATATAACATTCAAAACCGGCAAAAGCGCACTTCCATTTTGGGCACCCACACGACCCGAGGCGAATCGATACGGCGGACAAACGAGAGCCGAGCTCACTTTTCATGCCAATTGCACACAAATAAATACACGTTTAGTGTCTTATGTGTATGCACAAAGTGGTGCAATTGATTTCAATTGAATCGACAGCAGTTTTGATTGGCGAGCCCACCAAAGCGTGCCGGATTGCATCAGTCGCGTAATGACATAATGCGAACGTTGTTGCACCGGTGCACAGCTGCAGAAAAGCGTTTTCAAGGTTTCAGACACAACGATTTTGAGGCTTTAAATGTGTTCATGCCTCGAGATTAATGTGCTGTTTGTTTTAGGATTGTATCTGTTGTTGCGGCTCGAGTCGCGGTCGTAGGTAGTCTGTTCGGCGATGTAAAAAATTTGATTTATTTTCGTTTATGAATTACGATTTTTTTTATATAATATAAAATGAACGTTTACTTTATCGTGCCATCATTGATTTTTGGTAATTATCATGATCTTTTAGTTCCTTGAAGCACAAGACAGTTTTTCTGTTTCAAGGTACACCCAAGTTTTTTTTATACGTTCCAGAGACTACTGTGTAAAAAAAGTATGGTGATCATATAAAAAATGGGGAGATAGATTCAATCAGTATATTTGGATAGATCTTCCTTCTAAATACACTTTACAAAAAATGTGTAATGCGGTAACATTTCGTCATGTGAAATCATCAAAACATATCGTAAATTTTCATTCAATAACTATAATTCTATACTGGCTTATTCCTGATCATGTTATTGTGGAATCAAAATATATATATTTTTTAATTTTTGCACCGTGTAAAAGTGAAAAAAGGTTCATTTTTTAACCGTGTTATTTAGAAACCGTGTAAAATGAGTTTAGAGTGTATACCCAATCCTCTTTTTACACAGTTCAAAGAAGAAGAAACGATTATTTTCTGCACGATTTTATCACTTGAACACGGTATAAAAATAAAATCTATTAAAACACTATGCCACAATGGTAAAAATCGGTGCAGGTCTTTATACTGTTAAAATTATATGTATGCAATTATAATTATTAAATAAAAAAAATCATTGTTTTTTGACGATTTTACTGATAGAACCTGTCTCCAATTTTTATATGGTTACCATACATTATTTTACCCGGTAGTCTCTGGAACGTATCCCCCGTGCAAAAAGAGGATCAGGTTTATTATACATCCAGTTCTTTATGATGCCTTTGCCCACTTCAATGACTCATTTCCTACATATTTCCTTCGAATACGAACTGTGAAATTTATATAAAATATAAATTTTGGTTTTAAATAAATAAAAGATTTGTATCAGAATGGGCTTTGACGCGTTCGTTGCCGTTGCAGTTGGTGTTGCATCGAGAATGCACTTTCATCTATCTTGCAGTCTGTATCGCCTACGGCTGTGGAACTGCAACAATGGAAGCTCACTGTCTGGGTTGTTTATCTCTTGCCATGGTCAAGAATCGCCACATAACGACCACTTTTCGTGATCGAGCTCAAGTTCAATCTCTCGCCTGACAAAACGTGCAATACTGGTTCGATTGTCTTGTGCCTTTTCGAACGTCGGCCGAGAGAAATCTATAAGATTGTGAATGTTTTTAGTGTTTTTGAAAATCGAAAATGATCGTTAATTATTCTATGATTGAATTACTTGTTTGCTTTGTGATTAATATACAAATTTAAGAAATTATATATGCATTTCACTTATTGCTTAAAATCCTTGACATTTCGCTTTGATACTGATCAGGTTCTAATACACCGCTTCGAAATAATTATTTGTTGAGTCCATAATTTAAACCATTATTTATTACTACGAATTTGTAATGAAATTGAATGTCGTAAAATTATAATTACTCTCGTGTACATGTTAAATACCAGATATTTATTCCACGTTGAACCCGCAATAATAAACTGTGCAATTTAATAACCGATTCATAATAATAACATCTCAGAATTACAATGGATTGAACGTTACTGTTTCCCTTTCCATATTCATGACATTTAAATAATATTATAATTATAATTATTTTCCACGAGTAAGCATTGCCAATTTTATAACATTTCGCAATAATAAATACATTTATTTTTTCGCACTTCAATAAATAGATGCGCATGAATAATTACTTTGATTTTTATATGATACGGACGTAAATTTAATCGATAGCTTTTCACACATCGATATTTTTGTTTTAATTTTCAATCTTAAAAAATCAAATTTTCAACACTTTCGTGTCCGATGACACAAATGTGTGTCATGAAATTTTTTTGCACAGATAGACGATGACACAAAATGTACCAAAATTAATGCAAGATTATGTAAACCAAAATCTTTCGTTAATTTTGGAACACTTTGTCATCGGCTATCTGTGCATAAAACTTTCATGACACATATTTGTGTCATCGGCCACGAAAGTGTTCATTAGACTTTTCGCACGTGCAAAATCTGCATACACGCTCTCACCGTCGAGCCCATCGCCATCATCAACAACAATAACAACAACAGCAACAACAAAAGGCAAGACGACGGCAATTTGCGTCTCGACAGCGGCCGTCTATTTAATTTTTCTCGCCTCACGACGCGTAATGATCCTCCCTCGTGGTCATGACGGAGAGCGTTCGAGTCCTCGTGAGCACACACACACAAGATAACGACCCAGCGCCGATCTAATGGGTCGGATGTTGTTATCCTTGACGAACCGAGGCCTCCTTCCTTCGATTCGATGCACCGTTTCAACAATGGCAAGTGCAGAACGGCGATTTCGCATTTTTTTTGCGCGGACTAGGAAAATGTGGGTTGCGTTGAAATTTTTTATGTATCGATTTGGATTTTGTTATATTTTTATTCATTTTGGTTAAAATTTGATATTGTCCATGTGTCGAAGACTTTGTATATTATTAATCTTGACACATTAACTTAACCTAGTCAAACTTGATAATTCGCCCTGTTATGCAGGGCGCCGAATTGGTATTTTTGAAAAAAAAAAACATCAATCAAAACAAATCAAATTGCTGGAAAAATTTAACCCAACCCAATCCAACTTAATTTAACTCAATCCCCAACAATGTTTATTTATGACCGATCCAAATATACATGGACTGAAATACACCTGGCTTGTGATTTACACAAATAATTCTTGAACGCTTAAATTTTTTTGAACATATTATTATAGTTTCTTTCGGTCTTCGATGCTAAGTAATAAGTTTTGCGATCTTGTCCAAATGGCAAAGGTGATGAATTTCAATTTATCTACATATATAATAAAATCAAGTTCATCGAGTCATTTCAAAAACATCCAAACTTTTAATGAATTTCATAAAAGTTTTGTCATATAATGGAAGTTGTATATGTTTCAAATAACAATGATATGTACAAACCATAATTTACTAATGAAAATCACACAAAAATACTGATTATTTCAAACCACAATTGTTAATATTTGATTTGCGGTTTCGTTGATTGTTCCATCAATACCATACATATACTAATTTTCATCGGAAGCTAAGACCTAGAAACGGAGCCCATTAAAAGCGCGAGTTGGATGACCCAATTTCGATTGCGAATGAATTGTTAGGTCATTAAGTACACTCTTGTACAGTCCAAGGTTGCATCATTAGATCCACAGCTTCGATCCCTCCTCGAGATCGTTTCCATAGACCTCTCCGATGCACCCGAGTGCATTCTCTTTGTGTTCTGCGTACAAAACATTTAATCTAGCCGGCCAGGGATTATAAGCGAGTTGGCCTACTTGTCGACTCGAGATGCACGTGCATAAACAAACGGTCGTTCGACTCCAGTCAATCACTTTCGTGGAATCGAATTTTTAAAAAAAATTATATGCAATTTGTTTATTTGAGTATATTTGTGTTTATTATCGAGTTTAGTGAGGCTTTGATTTATAGGTGTGCGCGCTAAGTGCAGTGATGCACTCGAGCGATTGCAACCGATGAACTTCACGATATGCTCACGTAGCTGTGTTATAATGTGTCAAGATCAATGCTGTGATTTATGAAATTGTAATGGAGATTATTTATGCACGTATAAATGGTTCAATTCGCGTTATGTGAGTGTTATTATATAAATGTTGGACTATCGATACGATTGATGATTCTATGACCAATTTGTAATTTTGCTATTGAACATCGTGTTTTATTTATTTTTAAGATCTGTCAACGATCTATACTTGATATAAATGTATCATAAATATATTTGCATAATGCATTTTAAGATTATTCCATTTAAACCACAGCGGTGTTAATCGTGAATGACGCAAGTTGTGCAACGTTCCCTTCGACGTCGAAGACGCACATGCAACTGGATGCATCCATCCACCGATGCTGCAATTGTGCAACGGCAATCTTCCAAGGCTTTAGACTGCGAAACACACATGCGATATTGGCTCATGGTGAAAAACCATACACCGAACTCGAATAGACAAAACGAGGGAATCCGAGAGTCCTTTGTCCTCGGAGCATTATATATTATACATATTCAAATAATAACCATTTCGCATATATTATATAAGTATTGCAGATCAAATTAAGAAATATAATATTAATAGGTGGTGGAATTATAATTTGAATTTTTCTAATGATGCTATAGAAGTGTCCATGTTTCCCCTAATAGTTTATATATGTTATACGAATGGAAACAGGCAGTCGATGCAAAATGTGTTTGTGTGTATGTGTGGTTGCAACTGGTCTGTCGCAATTGCGGCGTGCAATTAGCTTCAGGTATATAATAATGTGTGCGGGGCGAACGTCGTTAGACTCTAATGGGGGGAAAATTAATTCCCGACTCCTTTGTCCCGACAATTGAAATTCTCGACTCGCCGTTTCGAGTTTTTAGAATTTTTCCCGCTATTTTTTCAATTCTCTCGGCTCCTATTTTTCATTTCGCATTATTAGCTCCGCGCCGATCCGATGCGGCTTTTCAGAAACGCTCGTTGCTGGTTACGCAATGAAAACTTAATTGGACGCAGTTTGCGCGTTAACTAGTGCGAGCTTCGTTCCGTTTGCACTTCTGATTCGCTCTAATGGCGTTTCTGTTTAGTATAATTTCGATTTTGATGTAAGTAGGCAGATTATGAAATCGTAATCATGGGTTGCTTTATCGGGTCGCAGTTTCAGTGTGAGAAATTGGTTTGAAGTTTTTATTATAATGCTTCGAAATGTTCGATGTTTTTATCATATTATTTCGCGTAGAAGAACTATCGTGTGCAACTTCTAGTTAAAATTAAAGGTTATGTCATTTTTCGTGATCTTAAACACGTATACGTACTACCTTAATACGTCATCGCTTTATTCGAAATTTTATTGCATTATAAAATATCACGATTCGACTAACAGACAATCAAAGCGGCAAATCTACATTTCGATTCCGCTCAAACTCATTTCGCCATATAAATCGGCGCCGGGAAAACTAATTTTCCTAATTTTCCCGACCACTTCGCATGCATCACCGCGGGCGATTTAGATACTAAATTTTCATTATGAATCGGCTTTGATATCGCCGAATTTGCACACGATTCAGTATACAGACTAACGAATTATTGAATCTGAATTATCATTTAAAATTTTGAAACTTTTCTATACTGTTGTATGGTTAGAAATGTTGGTGGGTTGTAGCAGTCGTGTGGTCATCAGACGTCACCCTTCTGAAAGCAAACGTTGCTCGGTCGTAAATCATGATGGATATATATCCTGGCGATATATTTTGTGTAGGATATGTATTCTGTTTGTATATAGAAAGGGTTTTCAAACTATTGTATGAATAATATAATTGAAAATTTTGGAGAAATTATATGATTTTTTTGAACCAAAGAAAATATTTTATAATATTTATCATTATTCTAATTTTTTTAAACATTACCTTCCTTTAATCATTAATTTTATAAACAAGGAAAAATACTCATAGCTCTACTGCGATAGTAGGTACAATATATTGAAAACACTGTCTTCCGCAGAAAAAACATCAATCAAGGTATATATTGTACAACGATGATACTAAAATAATTTTTCAATATACACCAAATCCTCTTTTTACACGGAGGGTACGTTCCAAAGTTTACCGTATAAAAAAAATATGGTGACCATATAAAAATTAGAAATAGTTTCCATCAGTATATTTAGATGAAACATCTATCTAAATGTATTCAATAGAAAATGTGTTTAAACACATTTAAAAAAATCATCGAAATTTTTTATTCAATAAGTATAATTGTATACTGGCCTGCCCCGAATCATACCACGGTATCATAATAATACATTTTTTTTAAATAATCAGTTACTTTTCTTCGAACCTTTTTCAAAGAATATTGGGTGTAATATCATCCGAATTTATCCCAATATTAAAAATTTCACAAACACCCCACACACTCCACCTTCCCTCAACCGAACGGCGCCCCACGCTTTAGCAACCCTTCCAGGACTCAGGACATCGACAAGCAGACTCCAAACACACAGTATGGCCAACATAACATACCGAGGTGTCCTGCTGATGTACGACCGTAACGAATGCCGATCAAATTGAGCCCGACACACCGCAAACCGTAATTACGGCCTCCGTGTACGCGCATTATATTCGCACACATTCGCCCGGCATCGAATTTGATTAGCGCGTTATTTATGAAACCGGCATAATTGTTTTAATGTTCGCTAATTTATTCGAGCTAACTGCTGCGAGGTTGTGAGGAGCGCGTTGCGGTTTCCTATGCAATTGCGCTAATTGCAGTTAATCGTTGTTTAGGGATTTTAGCCGTTCGGCTGTGTGGTCTTTGTGCGATTTGATCGTCGGTTGTGTGGTGTATGGATTAACGATTGTGTTTTAGATTAATTTTGTGTTGTGCTGTTAAATATTTAATTAATTGAATATTTGAATATTTTATGAAGGTGAACTTTTTTTATATCAATTTTCAATGCTCAGACGTTTTTCTTTATCATATATCAAAGAGATAAATATTTAAGAATACATCTTTCATTTAATATTTTCACCCTATTATATCGTGAAATAAATAACTTCAAATTTTTATTATATTTCTATAGTTGGAATTTAATTAGCCACGGCTAATATTTTAGTCAACGTTTCTTACTGCTCGTTTAGGTATCGTACATCCCACACACTAGAAAACTACTCTATAATAAAACACTTAATAATGCCACTATATAAAACATCAAAAGATCAAACAAGCGATAAAATTTCTCAATTGAATTAAACTCACAGGTGCTCGAACGCCTTCGCAAATCCGACACACACAAGACTGGACAATCCTTAGATACCATCAAGTTAAGTTCGAGACAAATCTCTCGATCGATAAAATATTTTTTTTTATACAAATCGACATGTATATACATATATTCTTAGATCGTAATTATTCATGACATACATATTCAACAATTATATATTTCTTATATTATTGAATCAAATCGAATTTTCCACATGTTATAATATCTATCCACCAATCCAAAACTATATGAGTGATTCAAACGATTGAATCTTCGCATATAAACTAGCCCTAATGCAAAAACGTGCATATGACAATTTTATGGATTCGCTCGCATTTAAACTAGTCTGTTTAACAAATGTGCGACATTTCCTCGGAATGTGCGCAGGGAAATGGCTCGGTGTGCACTTTTCGTGCCGGTGCATTATGGATGCAGCTGGTTTGACGCATTAATCCCGCGGACATTAAACCGTTTATCTGCGCGTGCACTCGCCATGCACCCGATATGCCCAACACACTAATGTTGCATTGATTGTCTCGTCAACGAATATCGCCCACGTGCTCGGCTATAAATCAAGCGATGGCTCGTTCGAGACGAGCATGGGTTCTCAATTGGGGCTTGAAATTCGAGCTAGTTTCAATTTTGGAACACATGGATTTTTCGTTGATGTTGATTTTTTAGTAATAGGTTAATCTGATGGGTTTAGTAGTTCAGTTGATAAAGACGAAAAATGGTTAAATTGTTTGAAAACTACAGAAAAGCTAGACTTTGGAAAGAAGCTTGATTTTGTGTTTTTTAAATAAAATATAAAAAAAACCTATATAGATTTGCATAAAATTTTACGCGAGGTCATAGAAAACTGTTTGACGTGAAAATTTCCTTAACTGTCAAATTTACAAAAATATAATGTGGATTAAATTTGAAGTTTAAAGAAATTCTTACAAAAAAAAAAAAAACTAATAACTTGTATTCGTAAGAGTACCTAACCGTTTTAGAGATAATTCAGTTTAAAGAGTTGTTATAAACAGTATGCAGTCCTCGACGGACTGATGTACATGGGGACTGGGAAATTCAAAAAACCTCAAAAAATCTTTTTAACTCATAAACAAAATAACTTATTGAAAAGTAATTAATACAATTATATACTTCTTGTCGTCTATTTTATGTGGTATTAGTATTGAGATATTCACATAATTTTATGTTAATTTGTAATTACTCCAAAATGCACCAATTTCCAGGTAAACAATAAAATTGAGCGACGAAATAAACGATCGATAAAAAATCGAATATAACTAGCTAGAAACTATAGAATCACGGAGTATTATAGAAAAGAAAAAAAAACTGATTTGTATATTTGAACTCGTCGAGTTTGCCTCACCCTTATTACTTCGACGAGGAAAGCACTTGAACTTTCAATGGTATCGGGAAGGTATTGTTCTGCAGAGAACTTTATATGGTTTGCATATGTTGCTTGACAAGCGTCGTATTTAGAGCAGACACGATATCGATTATTCAGATGAGTCAATAAATCGGTCGTAAATGTGCCAACTTAATGCACATGATACATGTCCAATGTTAATTAGATCCGAATTCAATAGTGTTAACAAGAAGTGGCCGTGTCGCATGCGAACGCTTAATTAATCACCCTCGATTATTTACTATTCGATACAATGATCCGGGATGTATTACATGTCTTGTAAGACGTTACCGGTTCTTCACAATCATCTGAAGTTCGTATCACTTTTGTCTGAAGCGACGTCGATCATTAATAACAATTTCCCAGTTCGATCGATTTCTTGAACGTCACCGGTTAAACGTCAAAATGATACCGATCGATGGTTCTACAATCGAATCAGCCGATTTGTCTCGTATGAATTGGGTTATATGTATGAATTTTAGAATTATGAAGGGTTAACTTAGTTTGTGGATGAACGGGCGGGCGAACCGTTGATTGTGTTTTAATTAAAAGAAAATTCAACGAAGCGAAAAGCTTCAGAACGACTCGACTATATAGTTAAAAAAAATATTACAAGCAAGTCATCGTTCAATAATCAATCTTGCATTTCATGCCTCTTCAAGTTATGCATTCAACGTCCTGATAGTGTGCCTTATTCATACAATTTTTTCATTTATTTTCGTTCGGTACGCACGTATATCATTCGAAAGTGAGACTTTCAAAGAGTTCGTTATTCGGACCAATATTAATATAAGGCGCCGAATTTATAGTGTGTGTATAATTTAAAAAGGATAACAGGTATCTTTTTTCGAACAGTAGCCGTGTAATTTATTTGTACTGGAATTAATTAATGGCCGGTCTTTTAAATCCCTTGTCACAACACTATCGACTTTATTTTACATATCGATATTTATGGCCCGATATTAAACGCCACGGTAGCGCGTTTTCACGGCTTCTCTTTTATTAATTTTATTATAGAATATAAATTATTAATTTTATTTTATTCAAAAAAGTCTACGTTTACATCATAGACGATCAAATTTGATTTTTTCCATGTACAAGATTCGTGTCGTCGATAATGAAAATCACATTACACGCGTGTATGTCAAACGTATTGTCCATTCGATGTCGAATTTACATGGGTTTCGTAATCAATCATTTTTTTCACATCTAAGTCGTCCGAGTTGCCCTTTACCATAGTTCTTCAAGAGCTTTGCCCTTGTGGTCTTCTTAGCAATTTTTTTGTCGAATAAAAATAAACCTATTCGAAGAAAAAAGCTCCTGTTCTAAAGGGCTTCCCTTCGTGCAATCGTTTCGTTTCGTTTTTCGTTTTTTGTGCGGACCCCGAAAGTTGACCGATACTTTTTCGTGTCTCCTACCAAGTCGACATAATAAACCAAAAACCTAATCACCGAGATGCGACTCCTTATCTCCAATATACAACGTATAATTTACTTTTATGGAGCCAACCGTAGACTCGCTCTCTCGATCGAACGAAAAAAATATCAGGGCTGACGAAGTACGAAATCAATATTTACAGGTATTCAAATTTTATTTAGACGTATAAATAAAATAATTGATTAATAAAGTAATCATTAACTAAATTTTTATTATATTATAGATATTAAAAAAAAATCGTTAAAAATGTAATACGAAATGTGCGAGTGGAATGTTACGTGGATTTTTTTTAAATTTTATTAAATCAATCAATTTTATTCAAATATTTTTTAATTTTATGATTTCACTGTTAAAATTAAAATGAAAATATATTGAAAACCCTGAAAGCTCTTGCTCGTTTCTAACACATTATACGCCAGGCTTAACCTTATGCACCCAAGTGCTCGACGTATCTAGCAGGGGCAAAGTGAACCAAACTAAAAAAATAAAAATATAAATACTAAAAAAAAAAATAGAGAAATAACACGTATAACCGACACGCACTTCTCGAGTTTTTGTAACCGAACTGATTTTTTCGAAACGTCTCTGTGTATTTTTTTCGGTTGTTTGTTGGTGATTTGATTGGAGCTTATCTGGTCGCTTCTTCACCTACCCCGAGGGCACACGAACATGTTCGTCAATACTAGATTTGTATGTTTTCTATTATGCTCGAATCAAAATTGAATTTAGAAAAATGTGACGAAAAGTGCAATCTGGGGCAAACGATTTCTATGTGGAGCTTCTTATCGTTTCGAACACGTGTTCTGTGTTTATGCGTTTTATTTAATCAATGTTTAACTTTTAAATTATTGTACGAGCGTTGTGACAGTGTTGTGATATCGCTTTAAGGTCACACGTAAGGTGATGTGATGATTTTTTTATTAGGTTATCAAATATACGTAGTTTAAATTCGCTACGTATTGTGACGCAATGCGGTTAATTTTAAAACGTATCTGTGGCGTAATTAAATGATAAGACTTTTAATAAATCGTCTAAAATACGCACTACATAAATATTTTAATAAGAATACACATATTTCATCATATTTACAATAGATTAATTAGAAATTCATTCGGTCTACTAAACTAGATGATTACTATTATCCAAACCAAACACAGAACCCCAATCCACCATCTTGACCATCAATCAACGCTTGACCACCAAAATCAAAATCAAAATTTGCACAACACAAACACAACCAACAACCCGTGAAATAGCATCCATTTCAACTTTTAACAGGGGTCAAAAATCAATCGAGCACTCTGACTCCTTTAACACTCGGGACATTTTAACTCGACGGGGTCCCGACCCCGGCTCGTAGCTCGTGGCTCGTGTTTACATTTTTTACGAGTGACACGCGATAAGTCATCTAGTCAAACCCGATTTTCGATAGCGGGCGTCTTCATAAATCACACCACCATTGACAAATTGGGCCCCTTTGTGTCATGTCGTCCATCGGACATTGTCTCAAAAGACGGTTATCGGGACGCGTGCGCGACTTGTCCCATGTGGGTTTTTAAAGTTTTCGTTATTGCGTTTTGAATGTAATATTGTTTAATCGAACGTTTATCGTAGCTTCTTTTTATCTCGGAGACTGATAGTTGCGGTTTGCGGATAGAATACGGCGCAGTTCCGTTGGCGATTTTATTTTTAATTAGAGATATAATTGAATAGTGTGGAAATCATGGATTCGGTCTGAATTTGAATTTGAAAATTGGCGCAAAATATATATATGTACATAAGCACGATCGTCAATTAATTAACCCGAGACTGGGCAAAGTCGTAAAGAGGCAAAAACCCTCGTCACCTGAGGGAGAACCCAGATGGGTTCGGAAGCTGTCATCTCGTCGGCCATAAAAAAGTGACTCGTTCGCGTCGTCAGTCCCTCTCGTTTATTTTCGTTTCGATTTTTGTACGTTTTTTGTTCGTTGCACTTTTGCATCTCATTATTCAAAATGGGTATATCGCGTTACAGGCCGCATCGCATTATCCTCCCCGATGCATACAACCTGCGAACTATAAATAGCGAACTGGCCTGCATCGTGCGGTAGCAAACCAGCTCTCGGACACGTTTGTCAAAATGTGGCGCGCGATTTTTGTGGGTGTGCGACACGTTTGTTTTGTATATAATTTTAGTACAAAATTTGGAAAATATCGGTTTGAAAATAATTATTTTATAGCTACGTTTACTTTCATGTTTCATTATCGATTCTTGTAGCTTTATTCTATTTTTAATGATGCGAAATTTTATTAGTTCTGCTTCGAATTTCAAATTTTGTAAAGAAAATTAACTTAAATAATCAGTATGAATAGATCATCAATTTATAAATCTAATTTCGAATAATTTTATTAATGAACGTATAATGTGTGGTGATGCACCAATGGTTGACCAAGTACGATAGATAAGCTATTTATCACATATTATCCATCGTACACTTTCCAAAAGATTATTTACTTTAAAAACCTTAATGTTTACGTTTTTCTGAGAAGTGGTCAATTAATGGTACACGGTCGACCACTTGTGCATTATAAAATGTGCAACCAATCGGAAAATTTCATATTGAGTGGTATTATATCTAGTATTTATTAAAAAAACTGATTACACACGATAATGATGTATACGAAAATAATAAAATCCAACTTGTACAATTCAATAGAATTTTTTGTATTGAAAGACGTCCTCTTTACGGCTGCATCAATAATCAAAAGCGACAAGAAATAACGTGAATTTGACACATACGACAGTTGAGAAGCCTCTGGTTTATACGTAGTCGAGCAGAGAACATCCGAGGAGACCTCAGGGGCAAAAAACCCAGGACCTGTTTTTAAAACCGACTCCTCAGCTCGGACGCAGATGCGGGGGCAAACTCGGGCTCGGCCAGCACCAGATCGAGGCCAACGGCGCTTTTCGATACCGAGAACAAAACAAGACCAACAAGAAGAAGCAGCAGCACGAACCGTCAAAAACGACAGACCCAATAAAGCGAGATCTAAGGCCGGGGCGAAAAAGTGCGCGTCAAAAGTCCGAATTCGGAGCGGCGAAACTGAATTTGCGTGTCGGTGCGAATTCGCGAAGATTGCTCGACAGATATGGTGCGAGTGAACGGGGATGATTTTTTTAACCCCGATAGGGTCAATAGACTGAAAAAAGTACGTGTGTTAAATGGTGGAAAAAAAAAATAACACAAAAGGTAGTTGGGGGTTAACGAACGCATAATGAACACACTGCTCGACCTCTATTTATAGCCGCACAATATATTTAACGCTCGTTTTGTGAACGGTTTGATTGCAGAAAGCGGTTGAAATATCGCCGATTTGTTATGTTAATTTTCAATAAAACCTATTTTTATTGTATTTCAGAATGACATGTGTGGATTTTTAGTGAATATGCTTATGCAATATTTAAGAATAACTGTTGTTTATTTTAAATTTTTAATTTATGATGAAAATAATATTCATTATTAGATTTTTCAATTAAATTATCAATATGTTATAAAACTCATCTCGATTCGATTTAAATTTCGCAAAAACACCCCGGACACGGGCAGTGACTCAATTCCGTCGGACCAACTCATTTCGAAAGACAAAAGACAAATCCGCGCCATTTTCTATATGCATGAACGAGCCCTTTCACTGTTACTTTCCGCTTCGATTTTTCCTCGTAGCATGACTAAACCGCGAACAACCAGGACATTTTAAAAAGCGGGTCACGATCAGGCGACCGAGTGCATTTCTCGGAAACGGGCTGCAGTTTCTGCTTAAAAAGTGCATCGCACACTCTGAAGTTGGAACCACCCCGTGAACCAGTTTACGGTTTCTTCTCGGACTCCTGGTGAAACTCAATGCGTCCTTAAATGGACTAAAGAACTTTATGGGATTGTAAAATTTTATGTCTATACTTTGCCGTTTTTGAAAATTATCGCTTCATTATTGGATTCAGCAGGGGAATTTTAATTGATATTCAGAGATTTTATCTTTATTTAAAAGAATGATTTAATTCATTTGTAATTTTTCTATAATATGTTATTACGTAATTTAACAGCCATAAATTTATGGATGTTATTGTTTCAATGGGTTTTCATTATTATTTATTTCAACCAGGGCTTTTGAGAGGGGGAAGAGGAGATAAATTTCCAAGGCCTGGGTTTAAGTGCCTTTGACCGATTTTGAAAATTTTTGTATTCAGAATTCTTTTGAAAATTTTGTTGTATTATAGAAAAGTTGGTTTTTGTGAGTGTACATATTTTGTGTAAAATATTGGATACTTACAAAAAATAAATTCTGAACATTTTTTTCCAAGGCCCCGAATTTCTCGATACGTCCCTGATTACAACTATATTAAAAATGCTATGAACCGATTTATTCACCGTTGAAATAAATCTGTGTTTCAAAATAGATAGCAAAATTGCATCATCTTCAGAGTCTATCTTGAAAATGATATAAACCGGCATTTTTCAACGCATCCAGGAAACGCACACGCCCAGGAAGAACCACTATCTCTTTCGCGATCAAAACAAGCGCATTAATGCAGCAGTGTGCATTTGAAACGTAGCCAATGCAAAACAGTGCAAAAAGTTACACACTGACTATATATTGCCACAATGAAGGACGCACGCGAACCAGGCGAATTGCCAACGAACGCTTTATTTCAATCCGAGGACCCTCCGGGATACCACTTCTGTGTACGTTGATCGTAACAATTTATATATACGAAGTTGGCGATTGCGAGATGTAAGCAACAATAATGGTGCTACATTTCACCTCGAATTTCCCGATGAGGTTTTCCATCTATGCGCTTTTACGAGGCGCCTCTGAACATTTTGTCCGTCTCGAATTTTTATTGTATTTGTTTTTTTTATGGATCGTTTGATTAAATTAATGTTTAGTTTTTAGTATACTATAAATTATTATGTACTTTTTTTATAGTATCAATATTGATGTTTAAAATGAAATCGTTTAATCTGATGAATATTTATTGTCCATAATAAAGTTAGACGTTTGTATCTTATCGTTTTTACGATTACAAGAAATATTATTCTCAGAATAATAAATAATGATTTTTATTATTTTTTTTGTTTATTCTAATTAACAAAAAGAACGTTTGTATAATGTTTCAACATTAAAAATTTAAAATGGAGCACCATATCATATCTGACCCCCCATACAAACAAAGAAAGCCACTCTCCATACGCAAACGTCTCGCCACCGTCCCGATCCAATCCGGCCGACTTCGAACACCCGAAACCCATCCACCCCCATCGATCCCGTCTGGCCACGGTTCGGCAAAGCCCCTCGACCATCTACACATCCACACCATCACCATCGACGACCATCGACGACCAACTGCAACGAGCAACAGTAGGAGTCGCGTGTCAACCACGAGCGGGCCGCAGGCGCCGACGCTTATCGGCTAACGCTACCGGTTGTAGCGGCCGTAGTAGTAACGGCCGACAACACCAACACCATGGAAGGGGCCATGGTGTTCCGCGATGGCCTTTGCTAGGGTTTTGTGTGTGTGTGTGCGTGTGTGTGCGCGGGTGTGGGCTCTCCGGTGTCGGCCGAGGGCCTCGGGAGACGTTGACGCACGAATCAGGTTTTCAAATCGAGATTTAACAGTCGACTGCCTCTGGGTGTGTGTGTGTGTATTTGTGTGTGTGTGTATTTGTGTGTTTGTGTGTGTGTGTGTGTGTGTGTGTGTGTGTGTGTGTGTGTGTGTGTGTGTGTGTGTGTGTGTGTGTGT
>JAOXNN020000067.1:1026644-1076866 GCA_028571205.2 Hydropsyche betteni | reverse complement strand
GTGTGTGTGTGTGTGTGTGTGTGTGTGTGTGTGTGTGTGTGTGTGTGTGTGTGTGTGTGTGTGTGTGTGTGTGTGTTGGGTGGTTGGTCTTGTCGCCTCTCAAACCGTGCGGATTGGGTTTTGATTGTGGCGTTCGATGAAAGTTGAGTGCGTGCCGACGATGCGGGCGACAAATTTGCAACAATGTTGCCGTTTTGTATAGATCGTGTTGCTCGAATCGCTCGAATCGTTTAAATCTGCGATTCGGAGCTCAGCCTTGTATTATGAATGCAATTTTTTATATATCGCATACAATGTATACAGTAAATCCCCTATAATGTCAAGATTGCGCGTTATAGGGGGTTAAGGTTTTTCAATTTATTTTTTTTTTTGGACATTTTTACGTTTTAACTGTTTGTTTCAAATGTATTTGAATGCATTTGAACGATATAAGGGGGCTTACTGTATTTTTAGTCCATGTAACCAAAGCGAAGCTTTAATCAAAACAAATGAAATTGCCTAAAATATCCAACCATAAGTTTAGCCTTACCCAAACCAACCTAACCCAATTCAACCCCAAAACAATGTGTATTTACAATCGATCCATGACTAAAATATATTTGGAATGAGTTTTGAAGTTAATAAATATAAATCTGAACATTGTTAGCATAAATATTTTAGCTAAGAACAAGGCTTCGAACCGTAATTTTTCACGTTCCGGTTTTCGGTTACGGTTCAACAAAAAAAATATTTAGGTTTGCATCACGGTTTTCGATTCAACTCCGAATTGTCAAAAAAAATCTTACACTTACATAAACCGACATTTCTAAAAAAATATTTTATAAAAAGACAACACATCAAAAATATCCGAAACATATTTTTTTTTGCTAAACGGAAATGAACTGATATATTTTTCCAATATGTTTTTATATATTTTTTATGTATATGAAGTTGTTTCGTGATGAATTCATGTTGGGCTGATTGAGATGGCTTTAATTTTAACTGGTTGCGGTTAAGTCTGAACGTGCGTTTTCATGGTGGAAATGAAAAGCGATTGCTTGTTCTTGCAAGTTTCGACATGATTCGCACTAATTATAAGTTAAAGGGGAGAAATGTTCGCAATCGTTAAGGCTAATCAATTCATGCGTTCTTTTGTGCAATATAAATATAACCGTTACACCTGTTTATTTATTTGAAAAAAATATAATAAATTATTAGACATAATTTCGAACATTTTGAGGATTCGTTGAAAATGCTAAATTTATTTAGATTCGTATTTTAATAAATTCAATTAATAATTGAATTTCAGATGTAAAATAAATCAATGTAGCAAACCTATGCAATTAAATGCAAAACTCAAACCTAACGCAAAACACAAATTACAATCCATTTCCAATAATTACGACCGTCTTGAAAATACGATTCGTTGACATTTCACGAGAGGAAGACTTCGTTTCAACTTTTGTATTGTCATTTTTTTTCGATCCGCGCAACAAGAACAGGTTCCACAGCTTGAGCGCCGCAGTTCAGGTGGACGCAAGTGATATTTTATTTTGTACCGAGACCCACTTATTATCACAAAAAGATAATAGGCGATCATCAAATAATAAGAGGTGATTTTTTTTCGACGAAAGTAGAAAAGTGGACGAACGTCGACCGGTTCGAGCGTACATTTACGATCGCTCCTTTTCTTGGATGGTAACTGTGAAGTCGAGGACTCCTTAATGACTTTCAGCACGCTAATGTTGCGATGAAATGGATTGTCTGTTTGTTGCGCTGTGTTTCGATCTTTTTTGTTGTCTTCGGAATTGAAAATGCGATTGTTGTGTTGGAAACGGCAAACGTTCCTCGGTAACGCCAGGAAGTTCAAATTCAAACCGATTTTTTTTTTTAATATAAAACTGTAATGTGTGAAAATCGGCGGCGAAGAAATCACGTGAACTGTTTAATAAATTCGTGTAAAAATTAACGGGAAATTTATCCATATTAGGAAGGGTCTTTTATAATTTGCGCACATCCAGAAACATCGTAAAAAACGAAGCTAATCGAATATTCCGAAACGTTCACGTATCCGTAGCCAAAAACGTCGAGGAAAAAAAACACATGAAATATAAATAAGCGATTATTTTCTTATGCGAAAACGTAATATAAACATCGACACTTTTGTTCGAAAAATATACGAGACGACATTATGTACGACGTCGTAATATTTCCATACGAAAAACAGGTGTCGTTTCGTATACAGATGAGCTTTCCAAAGTGTGGGACGCAGCTTTAATACGAAAAATCACCCATAAACACATCGATCCGAGAAACATTCAACAATTTAATCCGAAATAACAATCTACGCTCACGCCAGCGGTTATTGCATTTTTATAGGCTGTGTTTATTCAATTATGCGCGAATCAAACGCTTTCGTTATATCGCAACGCGATCAATTACATCTAAACACATACATAACTAAATTACTCTAGCTCATTGATTAGTTCGTTGTTTTAGAATATTCAATTTGCGATTTAATAACAACTCGGATAATTGGACCGGCGAGCGGTCAGCTAAAAATCAATCTCGAACGGTCAGCGCAAACAGTGCATACTAACCGAAACGAAAAATAAATAAATAATACGTGGAAAAAAGAAACACAAATCGTGTTTTTCGAATGCGAAGGGGTTATCTTTGTTTTGGTCTCTCGGAGAACCAGTTGTGTAGGAGTTTGCACTCGATTTTTTTCCATTTCGTCGCTCGGCCGCTCGGGTGACCCATTTACGGCCGCTTTTATTTTTTCAGACAAAACAAAAACATATACCGAAGCGCGGTGATGATTTTTTAATATTCCGAAAACCTATCCGACTGGTTTCGTATTAAATTATTACGATTTTTAATATTTTCATGGTATAAACGGAAGATTTGTATCGCGCGGCGAGAGAAGCGTTATTGAGCGCGTCGTCGCCGAAAACGGCAAAAAGGTGATTTTGGGTCATCGATGTGACGATTTTTCCATAGCTAATTACGTATGCAAACTTAGTTTCGTTCGGGGATTTGCATAATTTGGTCGGTGTGTATTCGCGAAGTACGAATTTAGCCTCAACGACCGTTATTCCCGGTGAGTAACGATGCAATAGTATTGCGTATATTTTCGCGTTTGCGCTCGCCGTTTCGGATTGCACTCGTCCCTGTCATGATTTTCTTCGACGCATACTAAATTGGATGATCTCTGGATGACCTTCTATTTTCATAGTAATCTCTACACATGTACAATAGCGGAATTTATGTTTTATTTTTTGGTTGATGCAATAATATTTCGAATTAACGTTGAAAATTGGGAATCGGATTGAAATTTATACACTGAGAAGTTAGTTTAATTTTTTTATAATACTTAATACAGTAAATCCTCCTATACAGTTATGATAGATTCTAAGTTTTAGTGGGTTAAGGTTTTCCAATCTTAATTTGTTTTGGACATTTTACGTGTTAACTGCTTGTTAAAAATGCATTTAAAAAAATAATAAAATCAGAATTTGAATGCGTTTGAATGATATAGGGGGGTTTACTGTACTGTTTTAAACTTCAAATTCGATAAATCAACAATAATTTAAGGTAATTTATTTCATTGTTTACTACGGCAACGGTCTTAATAATGCTTTAGTTGAATTTGAAGTTTAAAACCCTGCTTTTACATTTCAAATTGGACATTTCATACTTCAAATTCAACGTTTCCCACTTCAACTTCAACCATAGAAAAGCATTATTAAGGCCGTCCTGGTAGTAATCAATGAAATGAATTACTATAAATTATTGCTGATTTGTCGAATTTAAAGTGTAAAATGTCCAATTTGAAATGTAAAACGTCGAATTTGAAATGTAAGACTGTCCCCCTCACCGAACCGAGCCACTCCATAAAACCATCATCGCCACAATCAATCACAAAACTACGACGATCGCCGTCGCCGAATTTCACAACTCCCAGCAAAACACCGGCTCCTCGGTCCCGTTCTCGGTCCTCGGTCGAGACCGAGACCCGAGAGAGGGAGAGATTATTTGTTTTACTCGTACCGAGACTTAAATTAGTGTTCTTTTTGTACGAGACCAAACCGGCTCCGTTTACGAGCCGTCCACGTTGACAGCGACCCGAGCGGGCACGAGACCCGAGGCTGTATTACCACGCGACACTGCACAAAAATAAAACCTCGACGAAAAAATGAGATATCTAATGTGTGCGATGTAAAATGATGATTTGTGAAAGGTGACGCTTTCGAGATGGGGACGTAATGACGGAGAAGCCGCGCGTTTTGTAATGGGAGTTTGCGTTCGATGGTTTATTGTTTTGAATCTTTCGTTTCGTTTTAATATTTTTAATTGGTAGCAATGTTTTTGGAAATTCATTCAAAATTGTAATGTATTTATATCGAAATGAAATATTAGCGGATTGCTTGTATCGTAACATAGTATACAGAAATCGGTTGTTATATTATAAGTAGTATTGAAAAAGGAATGAATGAGATTTAAAGGTTGCAACGTTTTGTGTTGTATCTAAGATATAAATGATTTTCTAATACCGTTCGATAGACGACGATTAATCATTGTAATTTCGTTGATACGAGTTCCGATAAGTGAGTTGTATATTGTACAAGAAGCCGTGTAGCTTCGGATAATACAATCTTTATTGTTAATGAAACGTTTTGTTATTAATTTTCCATTAATCGAATTTAGCGAAAATAATTGTGTAATAAATTATACGTATTGTGTAGTAAATTAATAGTTTATGCGTTTGATCTAGTTCTAAAATTGTTCATACAAATCTAAATGATTTGTGAATCGCGATTTGATTGCGTGTACTTCAATTTAATATTTTAATAAGATTAATACACCTGGTCATAAAATATCAATTCAATTAATGACCCAACCGTTATATTATACTACTCAAGAAACATCATATTGAATTATTTTCTAGTAATCTCTGAAGGATAAACGATGACGAGAGAAACACAAGAATGACTACCCATAATTGTATTATATTATCCCCAATGTTCCGCATCAGCATCATTTAAAACCATATCATAACACCGAATACTAAAACAAAATCCTCCAATTAATTAAATATTTTCCCAATTCGAGCTTCGTATGTAATGAGATTGTATGGCACGTGGCTCACGAGCACTAACGAATAATAACGAGAGTGATTTATGAACAACTCGAACGAGTTTATTTGCCTTTTCGCAGAACTCTAAAACTAATTTCGCACGAGCGTTCGATTAGTGCTGTACTCTAAATGCTCATAATCGACACACGATATATAATATAAGATCTAAGCACTTAATTTCGAAAAAATACACAAGTTTTCCTACAACATGAACTTCCTAGTTCGCCCTTATCGTGCACACCGATTCACACGTCATAATTAAAAATACATTTCGTCATTCGAGTCCATCATCGGCGATAAATGATATATTCAGCACGGCTTATCAAAGCCGATGACCCTTTCGAAGCCAAGTTTACGAGCGATCAAATAAGTCCCATGCGTATGCGGCTCACATACAAATGATGTTACACTCGCGGCAAATAAAGCGTGTAATAATAAAATGAAAAAATACTATGGGAAAATATCGACCTTGATTGTCTCAATATGATTATGGACGTATTGAAGTGCAGCCGATGCCACTACTTTCGTATGTAATATCAAATAAATTATGACAACAATGGGATGTGTTTTGTCTAAATCGATTAACTTAGTTCGCAGCGATGTATAGTCCGACTTGAATACGTAATAGTTGTATTGTTACATGTTTTTTTGTGATCATGTGAAATTATAGTAGTCGTATATTATTTTGATTGGAAATATTTTTTAATATTCATTTATTCGATGATTAAGTATTTCCGAACACGTCCATTTAATTGATCATCAAAAATATAAATAACCACATATCATTGGTAAAGAATCTATCAATATCAAAAAAGGTCAATAGTACCGGAAAATCATTCCATTGCAATCAACACTATAAACTGCACATGATGCTCAATTACTCCCATATAAATTACTAAATACACCGTCAAACAACACGTATCAATGAAAATAACCTCCGACGCTCGAATGCTTAAATCTACATAATTAAAAGCACGTCTTATCTAAATTAATTTAACGGTTGTTTCGTTTAGTAAAAACGGGCGACCGCTCACTCGAGACCCCTCATACACGAAATGTAAGCTCAGGAACAATGCGGAGACTCATAAAACTCTCATACGAATACACTATATGTAATATGTGAGTTTACATGTGCACGTGTCGAATTCGTCTTCTTATCGAAGGGGTTGTTCAACGGAGCGTTGAAACACGTGTTTCATAATCACGATTCGTGTCTAGGTGGAAGCTATGTACGTATTATTCTGACGAGACAAATTCCCATAGTTCATAAAAGCGTGACCGAACTAGCTTTGAAATTATACAATTAAATTATGACTGGTGTGTTAAAGAGAATTCTGTTAATTTCTTAACGATTTTTGTGGAATTAATATTTTTTTTTTAGGAAACGATCGATGAAAGTATTGTAAATTTTCATTTGTGAAATCAAAAATGTTGCGTTATTTTAAAAATAATAATATTTATAAAAACGATTAACTTTCTCGAGTTTGCGAGACAAGTGTCACAGTTCAATGTTTGCCCAGCTGCGGTTTAGAGATAACACTTTTTTTTCTTCCATTTCTGGTATTTTGCTCGGAAACTAAAACAGACCGTTCGGAGATAACCTTTGCAAGGTTAAACGATACTTTTACGTTTTTCGATATATGTCATGTATTATACTTTCGACGCCTCCAACGTCTAGAGATAAACAATCGATCCAGAGTTGATGAGCGATCGTTATTTTGGTTGTAACGCGTCGTTAAGTCAATATTATTGGTTAGTTTTCTTTGTGTTTGAAAGGTTGGTTTATTATGATTATATTTTTGTGATGTGGCGTGATGATGTTAAAAATATTGTGGTTTGCGCTCACCAGGCAATTAACTAGTGAAAGATAAATGTTATTGAATCGTAATGTAATGCGTATAAAATGGATGTGTATTTATATTCTGCCCGTTTTAAAACAGGAACATAATAATTTTATCATTCGTATGAAAATATATAATTCCTTTTGATGTATTCGAATTGAGACGTTGCCGGAGAGCCGTTCAAATTTTTGGCTCATGTACTTTTCTCTAAGTTGATTTCTAAATTTGATAATTTTTCGCGGAACAAAGTGAATAACGCCCGATGTGATTTCAAATTATCCTTGACCGTTAGATTTTATCTTACAATACAGTCCATGCAAACACAAATCGCGAACATTAATTATATACATTTTCAAAACATGAAGTCATTGTGAGTCCTACAACGTACATTCGCATGATCATTTTATCCTTTTGTACTTCTGCGTAAGATTCTGCAATACACAGAATTATGCAAATGATTTACAATGCATTTTTTCCACGTTGAATTCAACGACATTACAAAGCACAAATTTTTCATACTTCATATACGAAAAATCCTTTTATTTTCAATTCAAACTACACCATTCTTCAAGTATGTTCTATAAGAACTCAATATTTAACTTCTATATATATAAAACTGCAATGCACCCCTGGACCTTACACATTTTCCATGCAAGTTGCACAGGACTGCACCAGCAACCGCAACGGCAACAGCAGCAGCACATTGTCAAAGTTTTCTTTAAGAACACGTGTTAAAAGCAAAACAAAAGCCGGCACAGCCCATAATTAGATTGCGCGTCTCTCTCGTGTTTATTTTTCATATTTAGTCATTAAGCAGACGCGGCAGAGGCAGTCGTGACACATTTCAAACCCGCACGGAAGGTATTGTACACAAATTATACGAATGTCAGATAAGCAGATGGTGCTACTGTGTAAACAGAGTCGCCAAACGCCTTCAGCGATCGCCTGGACTCGATAAACAAACGTTCCAGATGAAAAAATACGATTATGAACGCGTATGATGGAAAATGCATCGCGGTGAAATGCACTTGTTGCGCAATGTTACCACTTGTGACGTTTGAATGTCACGTGTTTGGATATGCTTGATTGATTTTGGTTTTATTAGATTGTATATGATGAAAATTTTTGAGAGATTGATGTATATTACGTTTGATATTAACCTCGCATCCATGTTCTGAGAAGTCTGTATAATTATGCGGAAGATGAAATAAAAAATATGAACGAATGCGTGTTGTGAAAGCATTGTATTCAAAAATTAAGCTCCCCCCACATTATCATGTCATTTTTATGCTAATCGCTCATTACATATGAAAGCTACTGAACGACAACGTAAAAAAGGTGGCACAAACTTCCATCTCGTCCGTTGACTTTTGAACATCACAGATTCTCAAAAGCAATTCGATATAGAATCCCATCAACACCACGTCATAATATCCATTAATCGAAATGAACTCGGGATCTTTATAGTGTTTACCCTATCCCCACAATATACAAACTTCACGCTGCAGAAATATATTGAAAGACGCTTCCAACGTTGCGAATCCGCGTATATTTTTGGCCTAAGCTGAAATTAAACGTAGCACTATGAGTGACAACAACCAAGTCGGGGACTTAACGAACCGAACAGCGTTTTAAAACGTCACGGAAAATTGCAAGAGCTGTTGTGTTACACCTATTTATTTTGCACGAGGCCAGGGAGGCTGCTCCGAACGGTTCCTTCGAGCTTTACGCAATAAAGCTTCTTGTACTTGGTACGTGTGCGTGTGTTGTGCTCTTTTTATTTTACCCTTTTCTTGCTTGGCGCACGTATGGTACTTATTATCTCCGAACGCGACCCAGGTGCTTCCAATCTGCGGTTTTCAACTCAAATTGATTCATTTGATGCGATATCTCGGATGGAAATATAATATGGGGTAGTTTAAAATAAATATAATATTTTTGCTGCTCTGACTGATATAATAAGTTCAAATCTTGTTTGATATACATGAATATATTCATATAATTTTTTTGAAAAATCATATTAATATTTTAAAATTTGAGTCATTTTCAGAAAATAAACAAAGAACAGATTTATATCTTTACTATTCAATCACAATTGAATTTTCTCGATTCTTAATTGAAATTGTCTTTGATCTGCATTTTCATATGGTTCCACTCAAGACGACCAGTTCTCTCTTGCAATTTTCCGATTTTCCTACACCTCCCGTGATATATTGAATATCCCTGAGTGTGGTAGGTAAGACCCGGCCGTATGAAACCAGTTTGTGTTTATAGTGGTGGCAGTGTGACGTCGCAGCCTCACTGACGCCTCTGCGCAGCTGCTGCGCAGTTACGCAGCACTTCTTGTACTCCTCCTGAGCACAGGTGCCCAATCGACAGGGATCTACCATGGTGACCCGACCAACGCCGAATGCAAAACACCCAACCATTGCGAACAAAATGGGATTAATTCCGATCCGAGGATATGTCTATTTAAAGCCAGTTAAACTTGGAATATATCTATACAGCAAGATCGCATATTTGAAGATGTTTTTTCATCAAGTTTCCATCAAGTTTTTTGAGTTTCAAAATAATTAGAATAAACCGATGATGTATATTCATACACGAAGTAAACTCGTTCAATTACTCATATCGATTTGTCTATGAGTCGGCGAGAAGGTCGCGAAATGGCACATTTCTAAGCGAATCGATCCAGAACGGCCTTGAACAGTTAGGGTAACGCGGTCGACAATGCACGCGACAACACCCTTGGAAACGCCATAAAAATGAAACAATGGGGTCGTCGACGGTTCGCACTCATTGCAGCACTTTATAACAAAGGTCGGCCAGGAGGAAGCGAGAGTACGCAGTCGCCATGGTAACGGCCGAAGGTCCCGGCGAAAGGTCGTTGCATTGTTGTTGTCGGGACGTTGTTATACGGGAGCTGCGGATGGACCCGTTGCGGGATGGGCGAAACCGCGAAAGTGCGTTTTTCAAATTGTGAGCCGAAGAGTGGATCGTAAAATTTTTCTTAATGAAACGTTTCGATTTCGCATTAACATAATTTAGTACAAATGCGTCTCCATTGAAAGTTAATATCGATTTTAGATTGGAGCCGTCACGGATCAATCGAATCCGTACGTTCAATTTCACGCCCAACTTCCAATCAATTTCAGCTCTAGTCCGTAATCGAGAACCACCTAAAAACAACGCGGTGCACTTTTTTCAAGCGACGAGACCGAAAAGGCGATCCACTCGAAAGGTCAATTTTGAAAGCCCCTGTTTATAATACGGGACAGCGTAATCCTGAAGCTCGGTTGATGACCTCCTCCTTAAAGGTGCATGTCCTCCGGAGCAGACCCAGCTCGGGCGAGGCAGCACATAGTCGTCGTCCTGCTCCTGCTTGCACTTCCGAAGGATTCGGTGTCCTTTTCGCGCTCGAACGATCAGACGACCAGACAAGTTTGTTTACGTCGGACTCGACTCTTGCGCCCCGAAGATGTCCACTTGTAGCGTGCGGTACGTACGTCTAAATATATTACCTCATTTTGTATTGTGCGTCTCTCAAGGGGCGTTATCGTTTTTCTATGTTAGAAGTATTGTGGTTGATTTGATTTATTTAATTTGAAATGAACGATTCGATGTACAATTTTTTAATCCTATGATAGAACAATATCAATACAAGATCGATGAAATCATCGATCATTATTATTTACATAATCCGAATAAACGCAACACTTTCTAAAAATGGGTGTATCCGACACGCATTTAAACGATGTCCAAAATACGATACATTATTACGTTTTTAAAACGTGGGCCTTCGAAGGCTTTAATGCTCGCGCTCGGTGCACTAGGATCATCATTACGGGCGCATTAACCTGGACGCTCAAATTACTCAATCGATTAAAAGTAGGCCCTCGAGGTCCAACGTTTAAAAAGGGCTCGTAACGTTCACGGTGTTATTATTGTAATCGGGTTTTTGTGTGCGAGACCTTCGCTCTTTATTATCATAGATGGAGATTCGTATCGAGATGTTCCTACCGAAGTTTCGGGTAATAAATATTGTCGGTTTATTCGAATGAATTAGTCGGGGAAACTCGAGGGTTTATTAAATTTTGTATGATGATACGAAAGGCGTTTTATTTATCTGTGGATATTTTGAATTTAATCATGAATAATGCATATTAAAAAAAGAGAAATAAGTTAAATTTTCTTTTGAGATTTCATCAGCTTTATTTAGAGCATTTATATTTTCAATATTTATTTTTTATCTAGTAAGAAAAGTATAACCGTTTACTATATAATCTGCTACTTATGCAATTTCTATTGTAAGACAAAACCTTTTCAATATACCATCGTAAATTTTAACATATTCTTCTTAATCATATAGTGATAATTTTTTATAAAGTTTTCATACTAGAAAATGAATGATTTCATCTGAAATTACATACATATAACATGTACGTATATATTATGTCAACTGTTGCCTCATTTCTGTGATAAGTAAAAAACGATGCATTCTTACAAGGTTAAACCACTGACTAATAATTCCATATAAAAAACGACACACCACACTATGAAAAACCGAAAGCAGACGCGCCCCATTGATTTCGCGCACTTTTCGAAAATTCTCGCCAAAAATTTCCGCCCTTGGATGCGGAACGGATTGAAAAAGTACACTTGGCCCCCGATAATGGGCACCTAATTGATGGCGCAAAGTTTCCCGTACATTGAACACGAACGGTCGAGAAGGCGACGCCGGGGCTGGACCGTGGCCATCCCTCAACCCCATTCATTGTTCGACCCCGAAGGTGCACGCGGTATATTTTATCCGAACACAATAATAATATGACAGCTCAATAAATAAAATACGAATCTGCTCTTTCGGCAACTGGGCCATATATCAACGCATCGAGAGGAAGATATTGGTTAGTCGTACGTTTTTCAACCCTTATGTGGGCTTGGGGGGTAATGTTAATTTGTTGAGTGCGCCTTTGAATGTTTCGTCGGTTTTTTTTTCGCGTTGCTGCTGTGAATACTGATCGGATCAAATTTAATAATCGTTGCAGTCGCAAAGTGCACATTTTGAATAAATAACAAGGATCATGCGCGTAAATTGAAGGATGAATTCCGTTCAGGGGATTTTCCGCGATTTGCATTTGGTTCAGTCGTGCACTATTTTGTCGGATAAGCGCTCGGTGACATAAGAATATTATTGTTATGTGCTACGCATTGTTTTTGCAAATATTCGCATTTGGTAATTCTGAAATATGATTATCCAAATCTTATTTTTTTCTAAATCAAAATTTTTGTGATACAATCAATATTTCAGTCATGTTCTACATAAATTGATTTACCATCAAACTTTGAAAGGGGAATATTATACTTCGATCATCAAATTTTATGATATCGTTTTCTGAGGGTGAAAACGAAACATTAATATTCAAAATCGGCTCCATCTGTAATATATATGAAATCTACCATCTTCTTTTTCAAACTTAATACCAGATTTTTAAAAAAAAAAAATTTCACATTTCCCAGATATCGATAATTCAATAACATAAACATACATATATTTCCTTCCAATTTTCCAAACATCTCATGACAAAACCACTAACAATACACCAAATTAACACCGCACAAGTGCGCGGTGACTCACAACGGCGTCAACTCGTCCCACCAACATCCCTCATGTCCACCACAAAGGTGCATCCCCATCAGTTTTCCCCCTCAAAGGCCTATTTAGGAGGCTCCAATGCTTACCAAAGCCAAACTATAATACGTTTCGTATACCCATCTTATACCACCGTACAAATTTAATACTTATGACAAATTAAATAATTAAAAGTTTTCACATAATTTGAAGATTGAATTATAGAATTTTTCATAGTTTTATCAAAAAAAGCAATATTGAATCATAAGTGACAACTTTAATCCCCATCTAAAGGGTAGTCCAGATCAATGGGGAGGACGGTAGCATCCGCATTTCCATTTTCAAACCTAACTGACCACGTCATAACGCATTAAACGACGTATGTATAATGGCGACTTCCCGGACGAGGTTCCCCTTATTTTCCCCGCGTACGCATGTTCACGTATCATTATCTATTTTTCAATTATTCGCAGACCCCGGGTCGTTTCGGAAATATTTCAATTTTAGGGGTGAGTGTGTGCGGTTGGCCATTGTTCGGTGTCTTCGAAAGTGTCGTGCGAAACGAAAGGTGTTAAGTGTCCTCGAGGCTTTTTTTCCTGAATCAAAATCGTATTTTGATGTCACGGGTCGTTTATAAATGTCGGTGTTATGAAATTTTTTGATGTTTTAAAGTAACTGTATCATTTTCGATACGTTTCAACAGGGGTGTAATATTTTTAAAATTTATTTATTTTTATTTATAATCTGTCAACATGGTTCATTATAAAAAATCGATCAATTTATAAACTCAAATTTTCCATATAAAATCAATTTGAATTTAATAAATTTTCGATTGGAACACATCGAAAATTACTTCATTCAAAACCGAGTACATCTCTGCATTTTATCCGACACTCGCGAATCCTTTTATGGCGAAACGATCGTGCAATTTGGCACGGCTCGAGTGACCAATGGCGCGTGTCCTGCACCGAGAGGACACTGTCCTGCAAAACGGCGTCGAAAGGGTGCATCGAATTTTATTTTTACACACACTCGCATTATTATTGCACATTGCATTATGCATTCTTTTCGTTGTCTGTTTGCTTCGGGGAAATCGCTTTTTGCGCGAATTTTATCCGTTCCGGCGCCGATCGTTTTTTATCGCTCGGAAATGATATATTGTCGTTGGCATCGTTTCTATTTTTTTTTTCGATAAATATATTGGGTTTTTTTATATTTGATGGAATATTAAAGGATTGTGGTGAATAAAAAAATTATTATTCAATATTAATTCTAGATCTCGTCTTAAGAAATTTCGCATTTTTAAATCTGTTTTTCGTATAAGAAAAGTAATGATTCAAAAAATAAAGTACTTTGATCGAAACGTGATGGATTCAAATAGAAGCAAGAAAAAATAAATGAAGATCGACTCACTATAAAAAACCGTTAAAATGACAACACTTTTTTCCTAACGTAGAATCGATCATTGTCCGTCAGTTCTCATCGGATATTAAGAAAATTAAATAAATTAAACGAAAAAAAGATACACAGGATAATCCGAGCGTGTCTAATACGAGGCCCCAGACCAGACTGCGTAACTTTTTCTTTTTTTATATCACAAAAAAATCATTTTCTTCGTTTTGTCCGACCGCAGACCACCGATTCGTCTTGTTGTCGAGAGGTGTTCGCAGCGCACGACGACGGTAAGGCGATATCGGTCACGTGCTAAATAAAACACATACGATGTGTGTAAAAAGGACGAAGAAGACTCCGGAGGCTTAAGGACATAAATCATTGGGTGTAGGACGGTTCGGATTAATCGAAGAGAATAATCTCGTCGTCCGCGTCGAATCAAAAAACGATCTTTTCCGCCGGCCGAAAGTCGTATAATTTGAAAATGTATCGGAGCAAGGATTCGGTGTAATCTCGCGGTCGACTTAATCTCATGTTATAAATAGTTGATGAAAATCGAGTTGTAGTAGTTGGCGTTTTATTTTTTCCATTTTGGAAATTAGTGGGTTATTGCCTCGGATTTGGGTAAAGAAGTTTGTGATGTATTGTGTGAGGTCTTTGTGACATAATATGGACGATGAAAGTTCACGCAACCCTCTTTTTACATAGTTTTTTCATGGTATAAAAAAATGTATTATTATGCCACAATGGTAAGATTCGGTGCAGGCCAGTATACAATTATAGTTATTGAATAAAAAAAAATTGACGCTTTTTTGATGATTTCACATGGCGAAAATTTTCCACGTTACACATTCTTATAAAATCTATTTAGATGGAAGTTTCGTCCAAATATACTGATGGAACCTATCTCCAATAATAGTCTCTGGAACATATTCCGTATAAAAAAGGAATGCGCGTATTATATTATATGATTTCAGTGACTAAAACTAAACAAATAAATGAATAAAATAAATACTATAAAATTTTATAATCTTGGGATCGATTCTTGATTCTCATATCTAAAGACCAAAAAATCGCACCCAAACCAAACAAAAAGGCCGAGGATTCAATATCTCAGTTACAGCACTGGTAAAACTGGAAGTCGCGTGTCCATCTTTGAAGGCAATCGTCTCCGAAGCATTGGATGCTGGAGATGGAAACCGGACACCATCATCGGCAGGTGCCATACATCAAAGGTGGACCACGACGACGATATTACGTTTACATGTTGAAGAGTTACCCTCTCGTGTTTAATCGGTTCGCTTTTCAATTTCCTTGGATGCACCCGCGCTTGAGAAAAAAAACTTGATTATAATACGAAACGCCATATAATCGTGGTACTTTGGTTTTAATATGGAAAAAAAGTATTGGATGAGTTGTAATCGTATCCGTAATAGAAGTAATGAAAGGTTGATTAAATTTTGTTCTGTTTTGAACTGCATTAGGCTTCGTAGCGTGGGTATTGAAGATTACGACATTTCTTTTTTGTTTCGAATGGAGAATCATAAATTTGTTTTTATTTATTGTTTCAAAATAATACTAATTTATAATGAAGGACGATTCAATATCTTAATTTACGAGTTTCAATTAAAATTTTATCTCATTTAATTGATTCTTAATAACATTAAAATGAATTTTTTTTTCAGAACTTAATCAATATTTATGAATATGAGATTTTGAAATGACATATATTTTGATTTCCGTCTAACTGTATATTAGAAAAAGGACAAGATGCAGTTACATAGATCGATTTCAAAACTTTCTAACGTACATCATTCGATCGATTTGATTTTTTCTTGTTTCAAAAAATACGGACAGCGCCTTTGGAAGATCGTTTTACGATCAACCACAAAGTGTTTAAAATTATAGTGATTTTCTTACGAACCCTCGCTAGATTCGACAGCTAACTAAAGCAATGACCTACATAATATTTTTTATATGAAATATAATAAGGGGGATATTCAGACGATTTCAAAATGAAATAATATTGATACAACTTAATTTTTCATAATGATGTTAAAATATCGATATCGCACAAAAAATTATAAAAATTGATTTTTATATTGAAAATTTTTATAATACTGTTTTATTTTCGTCTAAAGATCTTTCCTATTTTTATTTTAATTATCGCATAGTGAAAATGATAAAAAATAATACCTCACATCACATTTGAATATCCCCCGTATTAAGACCCTGTTACGCGATACATATAATAACCTGATGGAATTATCGTTACGGTGTATGTATGCGTCTAACTAGATGCAGTTTACGTATCAAATTGCCTCATAATTGATATGCTCAGCACCATTAATGGACCTCCAGATCGATTATTATTCTCGAAGCTTCGTGTTCGATCGAACGTGCAATCCTGCGAGTGCACACAATGCAATCGGTGCACTGAAAATATCGCCACCCCTTTCGCATGGGGAAAATCTAGTGGCTCGAGTTTTCTTCGGACTCGATATGTTATGGAGTTTTCGGATGGTTTTCCCGTGTGTGCGCAGTTCTGTTTCATTTCCATAATGTGCAATTCGTTGCGGGGGTGGGTCGCAACGTTATGGATAGGTTGCATTATGCGATTTTCACGTTGTGCTGCACACGTGTTTGTAGGGTTGAAATTTCGAAATATAAATTTGAGGTTTTCAAATCGAATCTATGTAGTGCTGTATAAGAATCGTATGTTTTTCGGATATAAGGTGGTTTTATTTTGTATGCGACGGTTTATATTTAGGTCGATGATATGATGATATGCACGTGTATGAATAAAGAAAAAATGAAAGAAAATCAGAAAATTTAAATGGAAAAAATAATTCTTGAGTATATGAGAAAGAATGCTTTTTTAATTAACGTATTTTACTGGTGATGATTTATTATTATGAAACGTGAATATTGAACGTGAAAATTTTAAAGAAACTCAATTGTTACGAAGAAGCATATATAGAAATAGCCACACTTTACAAATTATGAGAATACATCAATATCAATTTACAAATAAACAACTATAAAATAAAAATAAATTAATAACTAAATATATGTATGTCAAATGAATCAAAAAATCTAATAAAAAAACAGCGGGCAGAAGTGGGTAAACAATATACCTACACAATAATATACTTATCAATAATTAAATGTCTGAATTATATGACAACCGGTGCGGTAGGTAGTCTTCAGATGTGTTAGTTGTATGAATACTCGCAACAAAATCCAAAAAAAATGCGGGAATCTTTGGTGCCCCAAGTATGCAGAAGTCAAGATATCAATAACTATTATAAAATGATAATTATTTTTGATTTAGCAAAGGATTTGAAATGGTATCGAACTCATTATACAGCAAGACTAATGGATGATAAATGGGCACGTTATATACTGAAATATTATTCATCATATTATAAAAGAAGACAGAAAAAATCTTACGATAGACAAATTAAAAAGATAGACATCAATTTTTACAAAATCATGGAAAATAGAAAAAAACTCCGAGAAATTTTCATCCAACAGTACATGCTGAATTCGATACGATCAAATAATTTTTATATCAATCGAAACTCAAAACACTCAATCACATATCGGAACACCACTATCCAATCATCACTTCAACATTACACAAAATCCACACGTCGAAAATTGAATACGCGAAGCGAGCGATTTTTCACATGTCGTACACGCTATTACGAGCAATTCCAACCCCGTTCCCAGCCATGGGGGTGCACCATGGTCCCGCCGCACTAATGGAGTCTCACTCGTTTGTTAGTCGCTTCCGTTTTGCACTACACCAGTATCGCGGTGCGTATCATTAAACTAATCTATTGTGAAGGTAAACTTTGGCTTTATTCAAATTTTCAGCCGCGAACAATGGGAAGGCGAATCCTCCATTGTGCGCGCGGTGACCATTAATCAATGTGTGTTGTATGGTTAGTGCAGATGCGCACGTGTTAAATTAAGCTCGAATGGCCGTTCTCTAAGATCAAGGTTTTCATTTTGTATTAAAAATATTTTAAAAGTCAATTATTTGATCATGTAATCCACGGTAATGGTGTTTTGATTGCAATGTCCTCACTTGACGCATCTGCTTCGTTTTATTGGTGGTATATAGTGATTTATCGTGTCGCAGGTGACTGGGTAATCATCGGAGGACTGTCCTTTTAATGTCATTATAAACGCATTTCATTACTTTTGTATCGGTCCTGCCCTAATTGGAGTCGCCTTATTACCGATATCGAAATTGATGGGTGGCGCAAGGACGAGTCTAATTCGTTACGGATATGCACGATGGTGGTGTTTTTTCGAAGGACTGGTAAAAAATTGTAATCGATTATTCTGGTGGGTTATTGTAGGGGGTTGATAGATGGTATCGTGTGTTTTATATGTACAGGATGTGCAATTCACGCTTTTAACTGTCGCTATTCAGCGGGACAAAAACTATTATTTGGTGTCATATTGTTTCGGTTCTATTGTCACGATATGATTTTTTTTGCGGTTGGCTTTTTGTTATTTTTTAATTAGATTTTATAACGCAAATTGACTATTTTCCCAGCCAATTCTGTGTGAACAATTTTAATAATAACAATCACCGCTTTAGCTATTTTTCTTGATTTATTTATTAATATAGCTTTTGATCAAAATATTGCACTTATTGAATTAATTTTTTTTTTTAAACAAATTCGTTGAAAATACTCGATTCAAATTTATTGAAATTTTTCAAAATATATATTTTTTTGTTTATAATTGTTAAATACTGCAATTTCATATTAAAAATCCGAAATGAATCCATAATTATTATCCAATTTTCATACGGCGCGTTTTTCGAAAGTGAATTCACGTGTTGCAATCGCGTGATTGAGGTATCGATAAAAATCGTAAAAAATGAAAACACATCGCCCTAAATAATTTGTATCCATTTTCACAGTTTATCTCCCAACTATCTCCTTGCGTACACAAGCCACATTTTGAACAATTAAATACCGAAAAAAAGAAAATAATCACGATTTCGGAAACGCACTATAATAAACCCATTTTCACAAAAGATCTGAATAGAAAGATACTGTTATTTTATATTTATACCATGATTGGGGTGTTCTATAGCATAAAACTTCATATAAATATAATACATATTGTTTTCGATCAAAATGTGCGTAAAATTGCTATCAGAATTTGCATTAGACTAGCTTTGTTCGCGGCTTCTGTCCAGTGCCAATTATCATTGCAATATCTGATGCACCTACGAACTTTGTACGGCTGCAATTCAATTACGGACTATATTGAAAATTAACAACGTTTTTGAAACGAAATCAAATACGATAGGGACGCATACATGAAGCCACTCATATAAAAAACACACCCAATATTTTCCATGAAAAACTTTTTTTTGACAAAATTTTCCTTGAAAAATAAATAGAGATTTTACAAAGTGAATCTATTTTTTTCATTTTTTATTTGTGATGATAACTGATAATAGATTCTTCTAATGAACCATATTCGGTTAATTCATATGAAAATATGCAAAAAATCATACGAATTTTTAAATACAACTATCACAATAAATCTAAAAAAAGCTCTAAAAATTCCCTGAATATCGATGTATTTATAAAGAGAAGGGGTTGATTTATACGACAACACCTGCTGCATGGTCACCCGAAATGTTCAGATACAATCTTTCGCATATTCGGATCGTTGAATGGAAACTAATTGGAAGCCAATTCTGTCGGAATTGATGATGGTCGCCGTACCGAATCCGTTCCCCTTGCTTCCCCTTTGACAAAGTACATATCCGTGTAATATAATATTCTCTGACATATCAGATCCCGATTCCAAATAGGATGTATAGGCTCTCACGATCAATTATATTGTGTGAAAGATTGAAAATTTCAATTAAAATCGAATGCGTCCCGGTGATGGAAAATTTAATTTTTTTATGTATATTGCATTTTCAGCTGAAATATTCAAATTCGGTCACATATGAATTACGAGCGCGTAACAAATACGATGTCGTGACCAATCGTTCAGATGTCGTTCGCGATACCACCACTGTGCTGTCGTCCGAGGCTATTTTTTCACAGTCCCTTTGTATATTATCGCCGAAAAAATAAATTTAGTATTTAACAATTGTCCATTTTCGGCAACCGATAAATCAACGGTTAAAATAGAAAAGGTGTTTTGACGTTATCTGATCGTACGATGTCGTTTTTCATAGATGCGCAGAGCTAATTGTGCGACGTAACATTAGTCACGAATGTATCACTAGTTTCTATACCTATAAAGAATTATGTGAATTTTGGTAATTTCTCATATGATACAATAAAATTCATGATTCAACCATGAAAATTATTTTATATCAAAAGTGTTTGCTTTACATAAAGTAGGATAACCAATATCGGATAACGTTTTTATGCTATAAATAGTATGGAACTTATTACTCATTGATGTGATGAAATTCTCAGAAAACATACCTTTTTACGTTAAAATGTATAAAGCAGTAAACAAAGCCACAAAACTGATAAGCACATCGTGCCACGTCCAGATAAAAATAGGAAAAAAATTAAAAGAGCACATGTGCGAATATTTAGCGCGTATGAGTCACGCGCGTGTATATGTCCATCTGCGTAGAAAGTGACGAAAAAAAATTCGCGTGCTTCTATGATAGTTTATATTTATGCTTTATAATCAAAATAGATTATGCTATAATATTGCAAAGATGATTCACATGTCATACATATGTTACAAATTTTAATCGTTTAACTCGATCGCGTTAAACACACATGTTCGTTTTGAGAAGCGTGCCGAAATTTCCAGTAATTTAATTATTTTATAAATAAACATCATCAATTAAATTTTATATATTTTTAAAATCGACGAAAAGATTATAAATTCACGATCTTCTAAACAAATTTTCTTTTATACGTTTTCCCTATTCCTAAATTAAATCATAGCTTTGAAGGAATATCGAATTTCGCTTTCAACACACTAAAAGCACATTCGAATACGATTATAATATAGTAAGCACATCATTCGCACCTTTTACCAGCGCAAGATTACGCCATCGACTTTGGCACGACCGCCCACTCGACATCTCACATCGTTCTTTCAGCAAAACGAATCGACGACAAAGAAAATTCAAAAGCAGAAAAGTTGTGCCGACGCCCACGAGGAGCAGGTGTCTCTAATTGGGACACACTGTGCCTCGAGGCGATGTTGCACAACGAAGACGAAAACGAAAATTTAAATAAATAAACAGAAATCGTAATGCATCCTTCCATCTTGACCGTTGTGAAGATTTCTTTACCACAATTCGAATTTCACTAAAGAAACTTCACAAAACCGACGATTTTAACTCATCCTCCGGGAGGATTCCTCCCGTCTTGACCGTTATACAAATATTTTTCTTATAATTCAAATTTCGCCGATGAAACTTTGCAAAGTGATCGATCGTATGAATCATAATTGACTTAGTCATCTCGTGCGAAAAAAATATAATACATTGAATAGAGAGAGTTGTTATCTGAGTGTATCGATCGCCTTTGTCTCCCGTTAATAATTAATTTAGCCACTATCGACGATATGTTTGATTATCTGTTTTGTTGTGTGGTGTTCTTTCTACGTGACCCCGGTCACAGATGACCAAATTTTGTGAGTCATTTGTGCTGTGTGTTCGTCTATGTGTGATTTGCATGAATTACATTTTCAGGGTCGTCGTTGTATGAATGAATGTTGGGATCTCTGATTTGGCGCGAAGTCATTTTATGCAATTCCAAGTTGGGATTATGTGACTCAATACTCCTGTTAGAACGTTGAATGAATGTGCATTTGATATGAATTTCAATCTTTTCCTGGATTTGTAAGGAACTATAGAGGAAATGTTGCATTCTTAAAATGAACTATCGTCACTTATTGTTAGTTTACTTATAATCCATAGCTTTCAATTATAGAATGGTGCATATGTTAAAATTTCATCCCAAGATAAATAAAGGCCGAGTCATAATTCTCGAGATGCACATTTGCATTTTGAACCTATGAGCACTCTATAATTGTTTTCCGTTTATACACATCCAAAAGTCTTCGATAGCCCATTCGACGCCTCATAATTTACGTTTATTGTTAACGTCCGACTTAAAATATAACAATAAATCATACGAAAATAGTAATATTCTTTGAAATCGACGAGACAACGCTGCATTAGCATACAAAGAAACGCCTCTCGGAACACCGACAATCTTGCGAGAAGGGTTAAATGAAAGTCACATTGCGCGCACATTTTAAAAATATCACATATGATAATTTAATCACATAGAGTGGACGACGAGCAGATTTACACCCTGACATGTCAGCCATTTTTAAATGCATAAAAAATGGCGGTAATTCAGCGAGAAACGCGCATATGCACATTCGATGCGTTCAGTTATGTTCAAACTTTTATCAATTTGAATTGTTATTCTATTTTTTACTTATAAATGTTCATAGATCAAGGTTTTTTTCATTGTATTCAATGAAAAAAATCCTTGACTTTTCAATATCGAAGTTAAGTGAAAAATAGTTTGGTTATTCGATAGACGTTATATTTTATTTCAACTTGAACAAAAAATGCTTTCAGAATAAAACCTCTTGAAAATTACCCTCTCATTACTACTACATAATAAGAAAAATTAAAAATAATATTAAAAACGTTTTAGTATATATTGTATTGAATTTTAAATATTCATCTTGTATAAATCAAATAATGAAATACTTACTCGTCTTAAAAAAACATACTGAAAAATTAGTCATAATTCAAATATAAAAGGTAAATTATAATCAATATTTATTTTCTGAATAATCCATAAATGGAATAAGAACTTGCTAATGATTCCATGGGAACCGACGCATTGCAATTCATCACTGACGATTTCATGACGAGCCCGCGGAATATTGAACGGAATATTGGCACGACGAGCTTCCGGGTTTTCACGTATTTCGTGTACGTGACAACGACGTCGATTCCCTTTTATGTCCTTCGGTTATTTTACCCGTTAAGAGGCGTCCTTCGCGTTTTATGCAAAAGTGCGAAAGTCGCGGCCGAAAAAGGTTTGTGACCGCTGCATCGCGCAGTCCCACACGCGACTAGAATGGAGGATTCGTTTTTAAAGGGATTCAGCGCCTCGTAAAATTTTACTATCTGAAAATTGCTCCGAGGAACATCTAATAAATTAATAAGCGGCGACCCTTTTCGAGTGCTTTTGAATGGAAGTGCTTAAAAAGATATTGAGAAAACGGTTTAAATCTAGTGTTTCGGAAATATTTGCTTTAAAAAAATAATTTCGTCTTCATTTGAGATATCATTTTCCAAAATATACGTTGGAAGTTTTATATTTCCAACAAGTCAAATTTTCCTTATTAAATTCAACGAACTGATCGATCGCTGTATTTTCAATATACCTGCGTAATATAATATACAAATATTAAAGAAAAATTTTATATGTATCTTCTCAAATTTTAAATTATTATTCTTTGAATATTTTTGCACACCTCTGTATGAACATTTGACATTTAATCCGCGGTTTAAGAAACGCACATTTTCTGATATCTTTGAGCGGGATCGTGTATAAGTTGAAACAATCAGTATTCAATACACGTTCCATGGCACTTTGTAGCTCACTTCGCATACAAATGACTTTGGCTAGTACTATTCATTTTTCTAAAATGCAAAATATTTTTAAATTCATAATAACAAATAATACGAATAATTCAAATTTAATGTTTTTATTCAACGAACATTCAACTTCTGATTTTTTCGCACGTACAAAATTTCATATGTGAAAAAGTGATTCACCTCGTCGTATCTCGGTTAGATAAAATACCAGTTGTTCGTTTTCGCTGATATGTGTAATATAAACACATACTGGTTTTTTTAAACTATAAGTAACATAATAAATATGAATATGATTCATCTGATTGTTGAAAATTATCTATTTCTAAATTTAACACATATCGTACAATAACCGTATTTTTTTTGTACAGTTTAAATATCTTTTGTAAAGGTTAAAAATCTCTTAATTACTGTCGATTGTATATTTTTATATTGTTCATGATTACGCGGTAATATAATAAATTTCAAGAACTTTTTGAAGTACTAATTTATCATAATATGATTACAAAACATCCTGAAACCAAACACAACATTCATACAATAACTATAAATCTCACAGCGATTATAAACCGATCGACCATTGCACAACACCCGAATCAAAACAATTTTTTTCGATATCACCGAAAACATTACACAAAATTGTCACATATCGAAAATCTCAGGTACGAGACGACGTCGAAATACGAAAACGCCCGTGGTGTGGGAGGTAAGCGCTTCAAAGCAAATTTAAAAAAGAATAGACAATGACCTGATGAATACTTCTTGTCACGTATCAGTCTCAACTGGCGGCTGATGATCCTGTCCAAACATGACTCCTCCAGCTCGGAAGTATCATCGAAGACCACGTACGCATCCATCGTCGTCTGCCTGCATTGGAAATGCATTATTATTAGTTTTTTTCGCGAGAATTGACCATAGTCAAGGATCGGTGTCGACATACGAATGTCCTTTTTTAAATGAAAAAAGCTCATCTTGTTCTATTCGATTGATTGGGTTGGTTACGTGTTTTGTTTTTAATTAATCTAAAAACTGAATTAATAGCGATCGATCAGGATTTATTTATTATATAAATAAAATAGCGGATAGTACTCGGCGTTGCTCGGGACTTAAATTTTAAATCAAATTATTTTTTTAATTTAAATTCATTAAAATAAAAGCATAAAGCAGGCCGCGTATTGCCACAATCATACGCGGCGCGCCGACCGATTTTTATACGGGGGGAACATTTTTTTGCGTTTTGGATTCTGGGAAATATGGTCACCCTATTTTAATGATACACAAACCTTCTCGATAAAAAAATACATATACATGCCAATTTTCATAGTGATCGGTCGAATGATGTTGGAATGAAACGCCGTCCAGCAAACAAACGTCCATTTTTATATATATACATAGAAGTATTGTTAATTCATGAGATAGTAATACCCTTGTTAGATTGCCTTCCGGTAAGATATTATCTTGATCACAAATTTAGGAAAGGATACTGTAGACGTGACTCTGATATGGTATAAAATTCTTATAGTGTATTTTAAAAAAAAAAATTCAACATATTACTTTCAATGGTCGGAAAATACCATTTATCATTCATTTTAAATCGAATCATCGACCGCGTTTCGTGTTATGATAATTTTATTGTGTGATAATAGACCTATTAACATATGACAGCTCATGACATAATGCACACAAAGGATGCAACTTGTGAACATGCAAATTATATTTTTCCTCTAATTACTTCGAATTAATACGTCATTCACACTACATATATATGTAAATTGAAAAATGACGTAAATTCTTTAATATTTTTTCGCTTATATCACACTCTTTCAACGCGAAAAATATCTCATCGCCGAATGTAGGTTAACAACTGCACGCGTTCGATTAATCAATCGATTTTTTCCTCTCGATTTCATTGACACTGACATCATTGAATGACATTTCGACTGTATATGGACACCGTTTCCTTATACAGCAGCCAGACACGAGGAAGAATAAGTGGCCAGTTGGAAAATCGCAGATTCCTGAAACGCTGGTCCACTGGTCACACCTGGCAGATGTCAAGGTTTTTTCGTATATAATCAGGAATAAATGAATGTACTAAGGACCTGTTTGTTTGCTTTTTCCCACGATGTGTCAACGCGTTGGCTTATATAGACATATGTGTTCTCATACGACCATAATTTACTTAAGATATCAATGAGATGTGTCGATTATGTACTAACTTGTTCGATTGTATTGGATAGGTTTTATTGATATCGGAAGTGATTGGATTGAGGATTATTTTTATGATTCGTCATCGATGTATCAGGTAATATATTTACAGATAAGCTTATGTAAAAACCATAGAAGTATTTATCAATCCACTGGAATGATTTATTATAACATTGCACAATAGTACCAAGAAGATTTAACGCGATTTTAAAATATTTAACAATAGAGAAAAAGGTCAGAAGCCCTATCATTTTTCAAATCTACGAGAGTTGAGAAACGTCACAAACGTGTAAAACCTCCCACATACACAGCCCAAAAGATTCAGATCTACAAAATAGACATAGTAATTGAATGCATTGTCGCTTTGTAAATACATCATAAACAATTTAACAGTTAACCACTCGAACAAGAGTTTCTTCACTCTCTCCTTCACCGACGCGAAACCAGTTAATCGAACATTGTCGCAATTGCATCGATCTTTACCACTAAACGCAACCCAGTTTGCACCTATGCATGCATGCGATTTTGCAACCTATTAATCTTAGTTGATTTTTTTACTGTAAATCGTATAAGTTACGTTATTTTTTAAATGTACAGATTCTTGAATGTTTGTAATTTGAAAGCGTGCGATGGTCTGATTTTATCTATTCCGCGTTAAAGGGATATTCAATGTATCTAGATGTTTATTTCTGATGTTTTTATATTAATTATTTCAAAATTTCCATATTTTTATCATGAATATATTCATTATAAATAGAAAAATATTAAAATAGCAGATTTTCCTATAAAATATATTTTTAATACGATACATGAATAAATTATTATACCCAATAATTAAACACGTCAATTTCGATAGAATCACCTGCACAAAGACACGATACGATCTACGCACAATAATTGCGAAAATTTCGCAACCAATGTTTCGATTCCAAACGTGTTTTAGGCCTTTAACTCGGTTGTGCAACATTGAGGCAAATGCGAAAACGTCACATTCCGAATGACCTACGATGACTTAAATCGCAATCATTATTCTAGCATAATATCATTCGATTAATGAAGAACACCGAACTCGCCCGACCGTGAAAAATATAACTGGACGTCGTAATTGCGATTACGATCTCGTCGTAAGATATCCGGATCTAGGTACTCGACTTTAATGACGATGATGCATTTATTAGTGTATATGGCAGGTCGTGTTGTATTATTTCATTTGCAGCGCGCATAATGTTTATGTGCATTCGACTAGGGATTGCTGGGCTTTTACAGTATCGTGAGTTCGCAGAATTATGTTTATGATTTCAGAGTGTGTTATAGAGTTTAGATCATTTGAATGCAAAGTGGATGTTGCGTTTGATTGTTTGATTCAATGGAATTGTTTTGTGAAAAATGTTTTTTTTTTTTTTCGGAAGTTATATAGTACCTATATTTGTTATTTTATGAACTTTAGAAGCTTAACTGTAATGTGAGAGGCGAATCTTAGATGCACATTTAAAATGCATATTCACTTGTCTTGAAGTCACCATGCACGTGTCCGAACGATTATTAAATGATGCGCAGTAGGAACGAGTTTGTGGTCTCGCACTCGGCCTGAAGTAAAATCGAAACGTACGACTAAGGTGACCATTTTATTAAAAAATCGAGAAGATTCATGATAAAATTAAACAATTTTTTTTTAATTTTTCAGCTTCATAAGATCTGTTCCAAAATATTTATGTATTGTTGCATATTTTTTTTAAATAATCGTAAATAACTCGAGGAATGTTTGATATTATTTTTTATTTATATGATATTTAAACACTGAAACCATTCTGATCGAATGGTTTCAGATAAACTATACAAATAACAAATTTCATTGTCTGTTTATAGACGTGATAAAATTCCAAAAATAATAAGCAACTAAAATCGCACAGAAAAGCGCATGGTCACAGCAAGCACGCGCGTTCGAAAAAAAAAAAAACGAAACGAAACGTCAGAGCAGATCTACTCTACCGGTTTACATTCGAATTTATTTTCATTCGATTTTTTTATTCGGCACCGTATTAAAACTGCTCCGATGTTAACTCGATGGCGCCGAGATAACAGCCGCTTTTAATGCGAGATTAATGAGACAAAGAGGACTCCTCGTACGAGAGCCGATTTGATTCGACTCCGGATCGTCACTGCGAGATTATTTATATTTTTTTCATATCGTATTCCTTCGATCACCGTTATCCGTCTTCGTGCCATATCGATGTGGCGAATTCGATGGTTAATACGCGTGACTGTCGAATTTAAGAGGATTGATTCGTATTATGTTGAAAAAAAATTAAATTGAATTTTTTTTTGTATATATAGACCAATAACTAATCGATCCAATTAAGCCGCGACTTCGGGCTATATAAAGACACGAAACAAAAAGGCGTTATTTACATAACTGTCGCAGAATAATAGCACCTCGATGCGTACGATATTTCTCTCTGTTAGTCCGTAGTCCGTTATCGGCGTGCCGTCGTTAAAAATAATAATCGTTGGCCGTTTCCTACAGGTTTTCCACACGTTTCCGCGTCTCTTTAACGGCCTGATTGAACGACTTCCCATTAGCCAGATCGCCATAATTACATCGAAACAACTAACCGGGGTTGTGTGCACTTATACACTCGATATTGTGAAAAAAGTATGAAATTTCTATAAAATTAACCGATTGAAATTCTTCATAAATCGAAATTGTGAGCTTTTATATTTAAGTCGTTCCGTTATAGTCAACTATAGACATTTCGTATCGAAAAGACTGGTAGCGCTTAAAATCGAGTCTAGTCTGTGAAAAGACGTCTCTATTGGCAATTTTGCATATATAAAATATTGCGGATTTGCAGAATGCATTGACGAGGAGCTTTTCGTTGCGAAATCGGGCTGCATCTACCAGTGTTCGAGTTGTACGCATATTGCGTTCGTTTCGCAGAGGCGTTCTCATAATTCAAATGTCGAAGAACAGGTAAGCACAGGTGTGCAAGTTGAACATAGAACTTGTTATAAAACGATATGGATAATAATGTGCCGTATTTTATATATTATTTCATTTTTCTTGCAGAAAAAGTATAGGAATTTTCATTGTGTTGGAAAATGTGTTGTTTCGTTATTCATTTAGATGATTTATAATAGGAAAATATTTTATAAAAGTTTTTTAATTTATCTATATGAATGCGGATACTGAAACGGATTGTTCAGTATTTTACGTGAGATCTCGATAGGTTTTCCCGATAATGTAGAGATCAATCGCTAGCTATGCGTGACAAATTGATTTCGATTACATGGAGCGCTGAGTGTATCGATCTTAAACGAATAAATCGTTCAATAGCTATTTGGTGAATTGCATAAACGTTGCCTATAGACATGCAACAAATTCCCAGTTTTCAGCTAAAATTAACTAATTTTTTGCAGGTATTTTATCATAATTTTGACCAATTATTGAACTATACATGTATTAAAAATTATCATTAAACAACTATAGATAATAGATTCACTATTGTATAATCTATTTGATAAAATTATAATAATATTTTGAAAATTTTTAGGTTATATATTCACGTAAAATTTAGCACGAAGTGAATGTTGTACATCTGAGCTTTACTGAACTAATTCAGTACTCTGTCTCATAAAACGATGATTAATACTTTATTGAGATGTGTATACGTGCTAACATTACTTTTAAACCGTTTACTGTTTATTTTCGTATTCCATATTTGTCATTCGCGTGCTATAATCAGGTTTTGTTGATATTCAATATTTGCCCAACGGTAGACAGCTTGTCTCCTCGACGAGTTTTCACTCTTATCTGGTATTGCGCACTAATATTTAATAATTATCTACAATAAGTGTTCCAGTTATTGTAAAACGTGCCTTCTACAATATGATTTCGAACTAAACAAATCACGTACAAAATGTAAAAAATACGTGAGCGATATTTTTTTGCGTCAGTCGAAACTTTAAACTTTGCCCCAATGAAAGTGCGCACTCTTCGTCGTTCACGTAGGCCATTTTTTCAAATAGAATTTTATTTTTTCCTATTATCAGTCGATCGACGATTGGTTCTTGATATTGTTATTGTCTTCATCTGTTTACACAATTATAATGGCGACGAGCTGTCTGCCGCGATGAATCAATGAATTCCAATGTGTAATCTGTTTATTTTTTGCCCTAATGTTTGTTTGATTTTATCTAATGTATCAAAGAATTACATAAAGACGATTAATACATTTCGTCTTTGTCATTTATTGATAATATTGAATGATGAAATCATAATGCATTTTTTTTCAATACCTATTATATTTAGCTCACAATCAGATCGAACCAGAACTAGACACTTTTAACTTGTTTAGTACTTCTAGTATGAGTAGAACACACTTGAAACAAAGCGCTCTTTGGAATCAGTTTTTTAAGAGCACAGAAAAGGGCAATCTTTTAACTTCATTATTTCACTTTAAAAAAATGACTGATGGATCATCTTCAATAAGTTTCGCTCGTTACTGTTAAACCTTTAACACTTGGCACAATAGTACTGCTTTCGCAATACTGTTTATATAACAAATGGCTCTTGAACCAAAAGTTTCTTACATGCGTCTCAAAGGTGTCGTATTTGTTTTGGATATTAAGTTTAGGTAACCCGTTTTACACGCGTTATCACTGTGGGAACAAATCTGGCTTTGTGCGTCTGTTGCACTTACCCGTGAAGCGTACTTGACTGCTGAGCACTTAAGAGCCAAACACTAATTGGCTACTTACCGTCATGCAAGTGTTTCTCAACGGGTCCAATGATCGGCAAGAATCGTCTGAGATGAATGAAAGACATCTAATTCAAACGATTTAGATTTGCGATCGGATGATCAAGATAAGAAACTACTCGGTAATTGTATGCGAAGAGAGTATCATTTTTTATTTTATTCCCAATGATATAAATAGGAGTATTTTCCTTCGTGGTGTCATTGATTGGTTGTATCTGGAACCAAGTCCAATTGCCACATATATAGGAACATGATGAAACAACGGGTGCCAATGGTGAGATTTTTGTAGGTGGTTACTTTTTGATAAGAGCCTTTTATGGATGATTTTTGTTGTGTAAAAGTGTGGGATTTTTTTGAAGGACTGACAAACCCACGAACCAAACGCAATTTTTGTTGCAATTAATCGCGGCGTCGGATCATATAATTCGTACGACGGTCGATAGAGTGAGAAAAAAAAACCATTTTTTGGAATCGTTCATTAATAAGAGGTTAAATTTTCATTTACGAATCAAATGGTTAAATACTCAATTTGACGCGATCGAGTAGTTGTTAGTATTTTGAAAGCAATTTTTATTATGTTCACAGGTGGTAGGAAACAAACCCTCCGTCTAATTGAATGTTAATATTGAAAATAATTATATGGAGAAATAAATTATCGTGACAATTGCATCGGTTGCGCTCGTGCAGCGCGTGCGCATCATAAATGCATTAAAATGTCATCAGATTTTGCGCGATGCTATTAAAGCATTTGTCCCATTGTACTCGGAGACATTTGACACATTTAACGAATGCCTCCTTTTCTGAATCTGAGTCTCTATCGTATTATCCGGTTGTTGGAGAAATGCACCTGTGATGCATTTTTGCGAATCATTTCAATTGTTATGCGAACGTGGATGCGTTTTCTTTTGAGCAAATTCATTTGTCGATCTGCATATGCTTGATGTTCATTATTATATTTTTATTTTGAAGTTGAAATTGAGATTGTCTATATGAGTAATGTATATTAATCATGTTTTGATTTTGATTGTTTTGAAGTAAAACAATCGAAATAAAAATAACCATATTTCAATGATGGAAAAACATTTTATCTTCTAATTCGAATGATAAAACTTTCTTACGAATTCAATTGTATTGAATCATCGAATTATATTTGTCACTTCGATTCAATCAAAACTCTTGAATGTCATATTGCCATGATTCATCTACTAAATATGACCAATTCTCAAAAAGTTCAAAATTTTATTGAAAAATAGGAACCATCGTAATAATAAATCGTGCATAACAATTATCATACTAACAAAAACAATAATAAAAAAGCAAAGGCAGACAGGTCAATGAAATTGATAACAGTTCAAGGAAAACTGCGTTCAATGAACGGAAACTTTTGACGTTTACGTACATCAATTAGAACCCTAAAAATGACGCATATAGAATATATTATACGTTTAATGCATTATTTACGTACAAATTAACAGTTTTACGCGAATTAATTAAGTGCACGTGCGATTCACACCTGTCTATATTTAACCCATCAACAGCAACGTATTCAAGATTACAATTTCCAACACCTTTTTTCTATAAAAGAAAACCTATTTCAATCTCAATTCTATACTATCTGAACAATTCTGCAACGATATACCATTTCGCATAAAACATTCTTCTATTATCCATTCTTTGAACGTCCAATTAATAATCCCCGTACCATTACAAGCCCATAAGCGTTTCACACTCCCCAATTACGACCCCCACTAACCTTTAATCATTCACATTCTTATGCAACTCGACAACGGTCATCGTTGACCTTTGTTTTTTCATAATAGATGCGTCTTCATATTGCACGCTCTCAACCATAAAGTCCATCTGCTGACCCGCTTCCTTCCGCCGCGGTAATAACCACCAAGAAATGAATAAAACAAGGTGAATTATGCACACCTACCACCCCTGTAAAGGCTCTCGCAATTGCAATTGCACATCTGCCTTCTGCATTGTAGGGCAGCACGTGCCGTTGCAGGCGTCTGAGAGGTCACTCGTGACTCATGTGCACTTTAGTTACTTACTGATATGTGTAACGATTCTTAACCCTTCTTTTTGTATGAATTGTGGTGTTTTATGGCCCCTCATGTGCGTGGGTAGGGTCTAAGAGAACCGTTGTGAAAGGTTATGTTAAAATGTTACTTTAATCGTGTGCGTTTTTAGTGCTTTCTCTCTAAAGTGTTTTTAGTTTAAATCAAAACGATACTTTGTTGATTTTGCGCAGGTTTTTATAATCGATATGATAATTAATCTTAAATGGGTTTAATGGTGTTTTATAGTCGAGATCGTAAGTTCTATGTTATCCTTGAACTACTTTGTCACTGTGGTCACCGTTTATTAAGTAGCCTTTCACCGAGACCAGTATTTATACTCACGCGCCCTTTTCCCGCATTTTCTTTGTATCGGACATGTAATTATTTTTGTATGAGTTGCATCTGAAAGGTACAAATTCGTATTTAATATCTTTCGATGGGCTTTTCTTGTAAAAAGAAAGGTAACGTTCGTCGGACGGGTGCATTAGCGATGTTGTTTTGTATGGCGTCTCTCGACAATCGCATTTCGAATTGTTAAATTGGACACAAAGCGAAGCGTATAGAGGTCGATGATGTGTAGCATGAAAGCCACCTGATGATGATAAATATTAGATGATTGTAGCGATGGCCGAGACTTAATGTTCTACGAGCAATACCCAGCTTCGTGAATACACCGTGTACACGAAGGAGGTTCAAACGTCGAAGAAAATTCAATTACTCTGAAAAAAAATGAATGGAAAATTTTTTGAATTTGTATTGTTAGAAATAATTTCGATCTGTAGTCAATCTTTGTCAAATTCAACTAAATTTAAAACGGCAATTGATTTTATTTTTAAATGAAAATCAAAGCGCAAATTTCCTATGTTTTTTACACTATTTTTCATTATTTTTCTCAAATAGTAATCAAAATTATATGCCCATTTTAAATTAAGTTTTTGCAGAAAATTTAAAATTATCGTATACGAATTTTCATTATTTACAACCAAAATTTCTCTACAAAAATTGAACAACCTCACCTTACTGTGCGCACACGCACTGCGCTCGCGTCGATTTATTCCATTTATACATATAGAATATATATTTTTTAATTTATCTCCTATCCTTTTTGCCGTACGTCTTTCTGGTTTTGTGGCCATCTCTAAAAACTAGTTTTCGAGATGTGGCCAAGCTATATCCACAATACATATAATATGAGGACCATGGAATCAAAATTCACAATCTTATCAAGTACTAGAAAGTTATACAGTTTTCCTAATAAATTCAGAGAAGAGAAGACTCTTCTAACATTGATTTGTTTTTTCGAGTTTATAACTTCACGAAAAAAAAACAATAATTATTAAACATTCAACAAAAAATCATTTAGTTTCCTTTTGATACAAACGTAAAAATTATCTTCATTGCTTGGAGTAATATGAAAATTATTTCCATTTGATTTTTTTCAAACATTCACGATAATGACAAATCTACAAATATCCCGTTAATTTTACTGATAAGCAAACGTCAAAAATGATCGATTGATTAAAAGACTTACCTCAACTTTCTTTTCATAATCCTTCTATACATTTTAACAAAGCGGCGGGACTTGGGTTTCACCTCGCCAAAACTTTTCAAACAGAAACATCGAATAGATAGCCACTTTACTTCGATAACGAACAAAAGAACTTAGCGAAACAATTATTTCCAGAATACACCGCCAATATTACAAACACAATCTTTTATATACTATCGCTTAAATAATACACACCACCCAAAAGATGAAAGCTACTAAATTTATCAGTAAAAAAAAAACATCAAATTTCCTAAATCCCAAATGAAATTCAATCACCGTTATGAAAGAAAGTCAAGTAAAAACTTATTTATCATTCACTTACATCGAAGCACTATATTCTGTTATCCAAAGAACACCACTTTCATTCCTTTACCTGACCGCCCCGAAACCACCAACCCTCTTCCGCCGTGCAAAGATCAACCTCAAACGCATCCCCCATCGATCCCGCGAATTCCCATCGACTCAAAACTAACTCCTTTCGATTCTACACACCCCAAACAACATAATACAGTTGCGACGTGTATACCTAGTAGCCGGTAGCAATTACGCGCGTTGAACACGGAAGCCGTACGCGTGCTGGCCCCGGACACTCACTCCACAACACATCCAATATAACCACCATATAATTACCTCGTATCATCGCGCCAGTGTATCTACGCAGATATATAGCCTGAATGTACGTGTAAAGTGTATCTGTGGGTCCGTGGCCCGTCTCGCAAATCGTTTCTTTGTACGGCGTAATCGCTTCTGGTGGCGCCTTCGTAGGATTTTCCTCGATCGTGGCCTTGGGTTTTGTGTTTAGAAATTTGGATCGGGTTTAATTGGGCTTTGTTTTTGAATTTTGTATTGGGAGGATATGGAGTTTGTATGATGATGGTGTTTTGAGTTATTATCGATGATTGAATTGAATTTTTTTCTTATTGATATGAGAAATTTTGAAAAAAAAAAAACATAAAATTGGAATAGATTAGATTTTTTTTTAAATGTACGGAAATAGAAGATTATAAAAGTTTGATGATGATAATGAAATACTATATAAATTTGCAGTGATACACATCAAAAAAATTCAATGGAATAATGAGAATTTATTGTCAATTTAAAGTGCGGTCATTATGTGGAATTTATAACGCCCGAGTTCTAAAACAATAGATCTCAACAAGTCTTAACTCAAAGTGCAGCACGCTTTAAAAGATCAAGTATTATAACCATCGAACAACAGGCACGTATTCGCAATTAATTTATCATAAATCCACTGAACTAAACAGCGACATTTAAGGTTTAACCAACGCTGCACTCCATTTACGACCCGTGCATAAAACGACGGTCACGAAAGTGTTAAACGAACGCCTTCTTACACGATTAGTGCCGAAACTTTCTAATACAGAAATATATCTTATATAAAAAAACATTTTATATTATCACATACAAGAAGAACAATTTTTTTTGTTACCAAACTTTCTTAATTATATTATATTTAATCTAATCCATCTACTGATGACCCCACAAACGATATATCGTTTAGCTTCAATCAAAATGGATTCATCGAAAAATATTATAATATTTTATAAATAGCCTTAAACTTTCATGTCGCTTTTCGGAACCGACCGCCCTGAATTGTTAAAATTCGAAACTTTAAAACACGCGAACTATTATACCTCATTCGTCGAATCAGCCCATTACAAATGACCGATTGTTCACAAATAGACGATCCCTGTGGGAAAACGGGTCGGTCGAATTGTAAAGCGCAGCACAAAATTATAATGCAAGGGCTACACACATTGTGAAAGGAGAAGCTATTAAGTGGGCAACGCTTAATTGGCTTTTGATTTTGAGCGTGTAACTCTTGTTTACCGCGCCTATGTAATTTGGTGTATTGGCTTACACAAAAGTAATGGGTATATCGTTCGTTACATGTTTTACATACGGATGACGTTTGACGTTTAATTTGTGATTCGAGGGTGCTCTTTATTGTCGTTTTTTTATTAGAGGTTGAGGTTTCGTTGTTGCTTTTCTGATGGGAGTTTTTGTTTCGGTTTTAATGTGTGTGTCGAGTTTTAAATTTGAGTGGTTTGCATATTGTTGTGAGTAAATACAGTTACCTCAATCCGTTTGATGTTATCGATAATTTATGTGTTCATGAACTTCAACGCATACGTAATATTTCATAATTGATAATGAAAAACTTTGACCGAAAAGACAAACGTTCGTCTAATGACACACAATTTCTGATAACCTCCAGTTCATTGACCGTTTAAATCTAAAAATAATGAATGAACCAATTAGTCAGTGGGTCAGCAGAACATACTTTTATCACCCAAAACCTTCCGACAAACGATACAACCGCAAATGCGACGTTTCATAATCAATTCCAATCCACACTTAAATCCGCAAAACGCACAAGACCAAACGAACGATCGCAAACACCGCTCCAAAAGGATGCACTTGCACCGAGCAATTAGCCAGTGGTAAATCGTGCAGCATAGTCAAGTGTACAATATGAGGTGAACGACTGCTAAATGATTCATCACCGTTTCGTACAGTCATTCGAGATGAATCACGCACGTTTACCTGCAGCCGTTACGTTGCTGACAATCGATTGCTTAAGTGTGCATAAGAGGAGGGATCCGATACCATTTTTCCGGTCTGGATCAGACCATGTTGTGATGTTAAGGAAAATGTGGTGTTTCTGTTGCGTCATGAGAGCGAAATGCTTTGATGTTGATATGGTGCATGTTTGTTAGAAATGTGAAGAAAGTTTTTTGAAATTCTCATCCATTTGATATTATATTAAGTGAATAGAATATTGAGATATAAATAAATATATTCACTCAAACAAAAATCCGACTCAAAGTTGACGCAAACCCATATTTTCCGTCTGATTGTGATTTCGATTTGATAAAACTTCAAAACACTTTCAAAATTCTGTGAATGCCGAATAAATTTTGTAATTTACTTTTACGACCGTTAAACTCATTTCGCCGCAAAGTTTAGCGACTTTTCAACCGCTTTATAAGGCTATCAAGTGTACCATTGAAATTGTTGATTTGTCAACCGTAAAAGTGCACAATGTAAGCATTAAAAAAATCATAATAATGCACCGACAAATGAGTCACCGCATTACGTCAATAATAATAGAAGTTTAGCGAACTGCATTTGGTCAGTGCATGCGGTGATTCACGTAAATGATGGAATATTAAAGAAAATCTATCGGAGGTTTTACGTATGGAATTTAAATAATAAATATTTCAACGTAGTACTTCGTAGAAGTATTAAAGTGATTAATTTGTTCCAGAAAGAAATGCGCTTTTAGATTGAGGAAAAAGTGAAAGACTTGACCGCAAATATGCGTGTTTCAGTTCGATCCCGTTGCAATGATTTAGTGAATCACATTAAATTTTATCTAATTTTTGATTGACTAAACAATAAGTTGGATTGTTTTTGAAAAAGATTATGCTCGTTTCGTTTTCATTTTCATTGCATATTACGACTCATTTCCGTTCGAGATGTGCGAAATTAAATACAATAAATATATATTACTCATCAACTTCAAATATTGATATTTGACTCACGTTTGTCTAACTACAGATTTGTACAAATATGAACGGTGTCTTTTCGTTTTTCTATTATTGAAAAACCTATAAACAAAATGACTAATAACAACGTCATTCTCAGCACAACCGGAATGATAAAGAAATCGAATGAAAATCAATCACCTCCAAACGACATTGGCTCAAAACATTAAAAATTCAATTAAATTTCGAAATAACAATGTTTCTGATAGGTCCGCCGAAATTGCGGTTTCGTTGTGAACTATAGGTCTTTACTATATCATTAGTGCATACGATCGCCTATCATTTGGACGAAATTGAATGACAATTGACTTCGGGGGGTTGGGTGGTGTTGTAAATGGTGAATAGTGAGTGCGATCATTATTGCATCAGTGGTATGGGCATCCCATAATTATTGTAAGGACGACAAAAGGGAAACGCACGCAGCCGAACAAAACGCACGTGAGCTTTGAATTTTAATATAATAATAAAAAATCGTATTCTGGTTATTGATTAGAACGTGCATCAAATTATAATATTTATGAGTTTTAGTTCGTACTATTTGTTTATGGGAATATATTTCGAAAATTAGATCAAAGAAAAATTTTCCGAGAAAATTATTTGGAACAAAAAAATATAGAAGTTATTAATTTTAAACATCAAAATCGGACTTCATATCAAAAATCCAGTTCATTGGACCCTAAACAAATTTGAATATCGACTATGAAAAATATACCGTACACATAATCCCGCTTAGTATATTTATCACTAATGAACGCAACATATTATTCAACGCTTAGGTCGCCTATGTGACAACAATCAAACACCATTTTTTATACCACACGAAATGATCAATTTCTCTTTTTTTCCCGCCCATTGTAGTAAGTTCGAGCGTAAGCAGTCCCTTCGATACGATCCATTTTTATTATACGACACCGTTATGTAAATTCGACCGCGAGCAAGAGAGGACCACAGAACTGGGTCCACTAGGTCGCAACTTCTTCGCCAGATAACGAAAATACATAATAATAACAACAAGAGGCAAATGGGCAGGGGCGAAAGAAGTAAAAAGAAACCGAGGAGAAGAGCCCGACAACAACAAAACGAGCAAGAAACAAAAGCTACCTGAGTTTCGGTGCGCAGGTGTTACGGGAAAGGCAGGGTAAATCATAGCAGGTCCCAACCTGCAAAGCCCTGTTACAGAATCCACCTGTGACTGTAGTGCAGTCTAATTGTCGTGAGGACTTCAGGTGTCATTGTACGATTTCGCCATTATTGATCGAACATCTGGGTCTTTAAAAAGGTGACGCTTTTTGTTGACGACTGTCGTAATAAATAGGTGCCATTTGTGATACAGTTAGGTATGGAATATGGGGCTCTTTTATGAACTGTTCTAATTATAAATGGTGTCAACTTTACGATATATTCAGCTTCTTTTCGGTTTGTGAAGCACGGTTGAGCCATAACGCCACTATCGCACATCTAGGTGCTGCATAAGCTGCGTTGACGGCTGCTCGATTCGAAAGACGAGCTTTTCGCGCGGCTGCAGCTTCCTGCGAGCTTTTACGACCAATCAAAATTCAAATGAAGCCGAACAGATAAAAAGACAGTAAAACGCGCCAAGCAAATTAGCGAGAGGCTTAGCGCGCGACATCCATACGAGCGAATTTACACCCCAGTTTGCCGAATGCCAATCATTGTGATCTACCTCAAATAGATCAACATTTGAATATTTTCATTTTAAATTTCAATTAATTTCAGATTTATTTATTGAAACCTTTATCTATATTTTTATAAAAAAAAACAATTAAGTCTATTTATTTTGAAGTGATACTAAATCATTCTTAATCAAATAATGAAATGATTATATTTTGGAATATACAAAAATTCGCTTACTATCTAGATTTATTCCAGAAATTTTTTAGCATCTGAAAATCCCCGATTCCATTATTAGATCCCGAACAAATCTTCATTCGCGCACGCACTAAAATCCCGAACTTTACTATGTTCAATCCCGCACCCTGCTCATTAATCAAATCCCGGTTTGATTGGCGTCTGCGCGTCTAATCCCAGTTTACGATTTTAAACGTGACGATAACAACCACCCTTAGCTTTACGCATACACCACCCACAACCGCCCACAAGATTCGAAACCATCCACCGGTTTGCCCTCGTGTTGGTTTTATTGTCGACTACCGGAGTCGTAACCTTTGCGGTTTTTACGGCGCTGCCGATTAAGGATGATTCGTCGCTTTTTTCGACGACGGGTTGTATGAGTTTGGGGGGGTGGTTTTATCCCGAGAAAGGAATTTTCACGTTTTAGAGTCGTAGGTAAATTATCAAGGCTCATCGTAAACGCTTTCCGAAATTAGATCCTGGTTGTTTCGGTCGTTCCGCGAGGCTCTCAAACGGTTTTATGGTGGTTCATATTAGATTTGTTTATATATGGATGTTTTAAAAATTTTATGTCGGTATAAATTTTATAATAGGGTGTAAATATGTCATTTCCTTATCTAGTAAACTTATAATAAAAATCATAAAGATGTGTATAAGAAAAACAAATAGATACGTTTATTTGAAGAACATACAGCGTTTTATATTTATACATCTTCGAGATTTAACTGATTGGATGACAACGATATTCACCAACACGGGCCATAACAAATTTAACTGAAAACAATAACAGTTCTACGAAAAGTGGCATCCAAGTTCAACAAGCGCAACCGCTCGTAAACCTCAAACGCAAAACGCTTTAACTGGCAAACTCGAACCATTAAAACATTCTAAACTACCAACGCTCATACAACACCAGCACATAACGTTTATGGAATTGACGATGCACTATAACGATTTGAAATACCCACCCAATTCCCGACAAACCCACCTATGAATACGAGAACGGTTCTAAACAATCGTACCGGTCAAGAAATAACCAATTAACCAAGAAGTCAGCTACCGTTTCGATCTCAGATGATTGATTGGGCCTCAGATCCATTTGGAGCACACTTCTTAGATGGAAATGTGTATACGATCCATACTAATTAGAGTATATCGTTTTGGTAATCTTGATCTGAGCTCGGCAGTCCTCATCAATCATTCGTTCAACAATAATTTCGAAGCGTCCACTTATTAATTACTTTTTTCATGTCTTTGATGGTATTCATATCGAAATTTGAGCTCGAAAATCTCATAAACGAGTTACATCTTCAAGAAGTCGTCCGAAGTAACGAATCTAAGAAACCCTTCTTCCGCGGTGTAATGGGGTGAATTCAACCCGAAAGGGTAACATCGATCAGATAAGGGTTAAACTGGAAGACTTCCACCACATTAAGGGTAGAATAGGTGAGCTGCATTTTATCACACAATAAAATGCAGACGTTTACACTGCAATGTCTGAGTCGTAATTAACGCTCGGATACGCGCCGAAATTTGTAATTTGTTTATGTTGTGTTTGAAATATTCGAAAATTTATAATATTTATATGGAGTTGAAGAATTTTTTGGAATATTCAATACGAAATTGTCATTGAAATTATTATTATCAGTAATCTTTACAAGATCATTGATCTTGTTCATATACTATACAAAGTTAGGAAACAATTCCTTGCCGTTTAATTATAGGAATATGTGCTTTTAATCTGGCAGACATACGAGACCCTAAACGCACTTTATTGCGGCAAACATGATGACGTATAAACTTTATATGGTCTTTTATTCAATTAACCGTGACTTTTGAGATAAGGGAGTGATCTCCTGAGGATCGTTATATTTAATTGTCGCGAAAGCCTAAAGCGTTGTTAAAACCGAGCACGAAACTCGTTCGTTTTCCCCAATCGAGTGTGTTATGTGCGATATATTTAATATGTCTTCTCGGTTTACCTGATATAACATTTAATGCAAAAGTGAGATAACAACATTATGTGAGCTATTATTTTGATGGTTCCATAATGAAATTTGAACAGTTTTTGAATATTCATAAAAATCGTAAAATATACTTTTCTTGTTATATTCGGTTAAAAACCATAAAACAAAGACCGATTACATCTCATTTTTGCAACAAAGACATAATAAATTTCTGTTATTTCAAATTACTTTCGAATCAGCAATTGCATGTTCAATTTCCACGAATTATAATTGAATTCGTTGAGCGTGAAGCGAATTAAAAATTAGTATAGATCCGTTGCGACGATGAAGAAAAATCATTCTTCGTCCTGGATCATGGATCACGAAGACAAAAGTTTTTTACGGAACATAATAAAATATTCAGTCTAGACATTAATCAGGACGACCGGACGCGATACGTCCAATTAACGTGCGTGTGAATTTATTATGCTCCTTTCATTATTTGTATAAACATTTTTTTGATGCACCGAATTGCATCAGGTGTTACACGATGCGTTTTTCGACAATGAACGGGGTTGAATATTTATTTTGGTTGAATTTGAATACGTTATCCTCGATTAAAATGATGTTCAATTCAAAGGTTGTTGCCTCCCGGAGTTACCGTATCATTATGTATTACCGAGAAGGAAATGAATTTGCGATCATTCTGTATAATTTTATTTAAAAAAATACATGGACGTTTTCATTGTCATTGTTTCGCGGAAAACGTATTTCGAGTCTTCCTGCGATCCTTCGTAGAAGCTTTCATTCGATTTTTATTTTGTTTCAATCAATAAAAATTGTTTGTATTAAATTTTAACCAATGGTTTTAACTTGTTGAGTTAATTCAATTTTTTTTAATTTTAATTAAAATTCCGTAAAGAAAATTTGGGGAGGGATAAATTCAAGACATTGTGGAAAGATTTAGAAAAAACGGAAGATAATAATTATAACGGAAGATATATTTATCTTTTCATAATATCAACTTGGTGGATATCACTTACTATAAAGTCTTGATGTTTAAAAAAACTTAGCTTTGTCATTATGTTTGCGTTCATTTTTAATTGTAAATGTGAATAAATATTTTCACACATCAAATTTATTTTAAATAAGAATGGAAGTAGATTAACTATCGAAGATTCAGACATCATTCAGTATTCATCTTAAGATGACTAACCAATATAAACCAGAAGTAACTAAATTGACGTCAAAAATTGATAACTAGACAATTACATATGATTTTATAATAATTTAACAAATATAATTTTGCTTAAAGTTTAAAAGCCTATTTTTTTTAAACAAATTTATCACTTTAAAATGAAAATATCTACTGACCCAAAAGTTCTTCTTAAAAAAAAAACTGCCGGATTTTGACCCATGACCAAATAGGTTTCCGATATACCTATAGCTTAATCAATTTTCGGGAATTAATCAGACGATCGTATTTTTGAACCTTTAACCTGACACCCGACACTTTGACCCGGCCACCATAGTGTTAAAGTTTCATTCATATCACACACGATAACAAAAAACTCAATCATCATAAAAAATCGCAATAAACTCCCAAGGATCGAGTTACCTAATTATAATACTAAATTTCAACACGAACGATCGAAACATCAAACATACCACGATTCTAGCACGAAAAAATCCAATACAACCCAATCAAACCTCATAACACCACTTGACACACAGCACACAAAACTGCATCGCGCTTAATTGCATGCACCTGCAATTTGCGCGCACTCACCGGTAATTAGACGCCGCTATCGACGGTGATTTACGCCGTTCTCGAATTTCAAAAAGGACGATATGCGGAGCCGAAAAAGAACAGGCATAATGTGAAGGATGATTAATCGATGGCGGCCGACGGAAGGAGTCCGTAAATTTTATCGCCGAGATGCGCATAAAAGTCGCGGAATGCAATAGGGCGAGTGCATCGTTACCGTTTTCGTTAGCGCTTTCGGTTCGCGGTCACTTTACCGTGAAATTACGTTTTTCGGGTTGTTTGCGGGTTTTTTTGGGTGATTTAGTGGTTGTTGAAGTGTGGGTCGTCCGTTTTTTGAAGGTTGATGGGGAAAAATCGGTGATTTATAATAGTTATAATCGATTACAATTGTTGATTTGTTTGCAGTCTGTGTAATGGTTAAGTTTTGATTTTTTTTTGTAATTTTCATCGATAAATTGAATAATATATGATACAGATAGTGGGTAGATAGAAAGTTTTTAGTAAAAAATAGTTTTGATATTAAATCGTTGAACTTCTTTGTTTTGGTGAAGAAAAATGATTATCCATATGAAATTAAAGCGATTTTTCTTTATAACACATATAAGACCACAGCTGTTGCATATAATGCACTAGTGGTTGACCATGTATCAGTAATTGACCACTTCTCAGAAAAATGTAAAAATTAACGTTTTTAAAGACGATAATCTTTCGGAAAGGGTGCGATATATTAACTGTCTATTACATCTTATTTATCGCATCCTTTCCGAAAGGTAAAAGTCCTTAAAAACTTTGAATTCCAAATTTTTCTGAGAAGTGGTCAACCAGAAGTACATGGTCAACTACTGGTGACATTACTTTAAGATGACATTGAAAAATTGTTTCATATGCAACACTTATATTTTTTTCTAGACTTTGAAATCATTTTATGTCTATCGCAAACATGTATATTATTATTCCGTATATATTTGACTGAACTCAACCTAATCTAGCCCAACCCATCCTCCCACCCAACCCAACTCAACCCCTAAAAATGTGTATTTATGACAGATCCTAATATACATAAACCATGCCATACCTACAAAGTAAAGTAAATATTATATATCTTTTAAATAATTCGGATTGAGATTCTTCACATGCGAAAACTTGACAAGCACTGCCCCCTTTCAATCCTTTGATACATTTTTTTCGCGAATCCCGCAAACATTGACGCAGATATAATTGGCGAGATTATCTCCGACAAAGGTATGCAGTAATTGCGGCGGACATTATCCGTCGTTATGCCTCGGTACGGTTTTGTCAAAAAAATTTTAACGCAACAATTACACACTGCACGTATGCATCCTTCCAGGCTGATTTTAATAATCGTCGTAAATCAAAATCAGAACGCGAAAACGAAAAAGTCGGAATCCGACCCGCTTGTTGTGATCGTAAATGCGCGAATAAATTTGTCGAAATGTGCGTTTTTACACGATTTATGCGAGGATGTGCACACTTTAGTGCCGAAACGAATTTCGGCTGCATATAAAACGCATAAAAAATGCTCGTTTGTGACTAATCGAATTACTTTGTATCTGCGTTATAAAATCACAGGTTTTTATGTCTAATTAATAATAATTAGCGTTCGCGCAAATTTTACGATAGATCCCGTCCGGAGATACGTTTTTTATTTCTCATATACACGAGTTTGTATTCAAATAATACTCATATTCAATTATAATTAATGTCAAAATATGTATGATTTTTATGGATCGTGCCAAAATTTTCTTTAATTATTCTATTGATTAGTTTCGCGTTTTATGAATATTCAATTTATAAAAACGTATTGACGTGTACCAATGCAACATACGTTCCGCAATAACATCGAATTCACGATAAAAAGATAATTGCATCAATCACTGACCGTCAACAGCCAAAAGGTTACACCCGAACGAATACGCGTCAAGTGGATAATTATGATAGGCGGAGTCACCCATTTATGACCCAATATGGCTCATATTTTGACGCAAAATCCTCGACCCCAAACTACCACATCTGTCACTGTTTCTACCCGGAAAAATCCTGAGACAATGGCGAATCTAAACAGTAACTATACCGCATATCAAAATTTAAAGCGATCCGATTATCGCATTATATCATACGTGTACTTCGGATTTTGTTTAAAATGAAAATAAGCCGGGAGTATAATCGGCTTCGTATTTTTCGAATTGTGCCCCTTCTGTTTTGCGAGGAGATAGTGCTCACCCTCAGGAGGGTATCCCCTTTCTATTTTTTTGTTATATGCGCATATTATAATAATAATTTTTGTTTATTTTCGATGGATACCTGTGAAGGATTCGTGCTCGCGCTAATTTATGTACCGTCACGATTGTCAGCCGATAATTTGTTACGATAAGGTGAAATGAGGCACGAATTATAATGCGAGGGTTGTCTCTTGCACAATTTTATAACAGTATAACGTTTCGTTGCTATTGGATTTCAATAATACATCATCATAATCCTTTGCGTGTTAATATGAAAAAAAAAACTATTTTAAATATATTGAAACCCATTTTTTTACCACAAAAATTTCAAGTTTTTCCTTGTATAACATAAAAATATTATGTGATAATAAAAATACTATATAATGTACACTGAAACCTTGTTATGAGATCGATGATACAAAATCATTGTTCAAGATTATTTAACTTATCTACATATCGATTAAAAACAATGAGATTCGATAGGTTCGTTTTGAAATTTCGATTTGATTTAAAATTTCGTAATATGGCAACCCTATTCAGAATCTGTTCCCCTTTCGCTTTGCCTCAGATTCGAGTGTGTACACCCTCAAAAAATCGGTGAAGATTACCGAACGAGAGAGTGGCGACCGGTGAACAACCGCACAGGTGTTCTCCGTGACCGGGTGGGTTGCGTTGGTCATGGGGTCCTGGCCATATGGTCACAACCTCTAAACACACGTCTATATACAATGTTTTATATGTGTATATTTCAGGTACACCTTACCCTCGGTTTATATACCGAAATTGTACAATCACAATAAGTCCATTTTCCAAGTTTTTTCAGGATTTTTCAAGAGTTGCATGAATGTTTTGGAAAATTGATTCTTATTGGTTGTATAATCCTTCTACTGGTCATATCATGTGTAAATTAAATTCAAATTTGAAAAAAATAAGTCGTTTATTATGTATATAATTAATTAATTTATCGTACGATATTGACAAACTGATTATAAATTTTTATTTGATTTTTTGATAACTATCAATCGGTCCTATGACTAATATTCAATATGTAAGAATTATTCATATGAATCATTTTTAATATTCGTTTAGAAATTTATACGCATTTATAATATAAAATTAAGTAAACTTTCAAAAATAAAATCATTATTATCTTAGAACTGTGTCTATGATAATACAATCCAAGAAGAGTGAAATTAATATATGAATCGAAATAAACAATAATTGATATATGAATTATACACATTTATTTTATTTTTATGATAACTCAATCAGTTTCATGACTAATATTCAATATGCAAGTATTATTCAGATGAATCATTTTTGATATTCGCTTCGAAATATATGTACCAAGATAAAATTAAGCTGGCTTACAGAAACAAAATTTTCGATAGTCAAAAAAATTTCAATCTTAAAAAAAACTGTTCTAAAATAACATAGATGTCATTGTCATTTACATCATATGCGACCGTTCTTTCCCTTATTTTACACAATACAGACAAAAATAGGATCAGAAAACGGTTATAAATCCAATTTACCCTTACACATCTTAAATCGAGGATCAGGTGTATGTTTTGTGTATATTATACAGCAGAGATAAGAAACGTTTGGTGTGCGTGCAGACGGGAACCGATCTCGGCCCGTAGATTGCGAGACGTCCCGTCGAGTTCGGCGATAAAACGCCCCCGGCTTATCTTATTTTTTTTTATATTCATTTTATATTTTTATATTGCGCTATATATCGCATTTCACGTTCGCAGTTTTTTTGTTGCGATTCGAAGCTCGGCGGAAAATTGAATTCGACCGAGTTTCGTTGTGTTTATCTGTGCGTGTGATTGTTTGGAATATCCGTTAGTTCGGGACTTTCGCGGCTATTTATAAATGTAAATTTGGATTGAGTCACCGTTCATCATCATTTGTAACCTATATTTTGAATGTTTGGACATTTTTTGTAATATCATAATTTAATATATTAATTTAATATCATAATTTTTGTAATTCATAATGTAATATCAACTGTTAGGTAAAAAATTTCGATACCTTTTAAAAATTATAATTTTTCTTTAGTTTATACGAAAAAAAATATACCGCCAGAAGCAAAATGATGAAATTGAAACTTTTATCTATTAAGTGTTTCCGTTTAGTTTATATTTTTAATTAAAAAAATAGTATGATTAGTAATAAAACTGATATTATGATAATTCATTATACTTCATGTTGACACAATTGATAGTTGAATTCTCTAGTTCTTATCGAAGTTAAATGACATAAATTATGAACAAAAGATAAATACAATTACATATAATTTATCAATAAATGACTTCAATATTTACTTAAATTACCAATAATATCGGTAACTGTTCAAAGATTAGTGAGTTATCTTTTGAATATCAACGGATTCTTTTGTAAAATCGTTTCATATAAAATATGAAATTTAAGCTTTGTTATAAAATATATTACGAAATAGCATTTCGGTTTTATCGTATTCAACATCAATACAGTGGATTTTTCTATTATCGTTATCACAAACAAACAGAAATCGTTTACTTTGATATAAAAATGACACTTTTTTTAAATTTATTACAAAAAATACAGTTTCAATCATAAATTTAATACAGATCAAACGAACACACACACGAAACAAAATCGAGATTCGGTCAATTCAAGTTGCAAGGTTCGTTAACCACTTAGCGCCGTGTTGCGCAATACCCGCGACACGGCCACGCTATACCGTTACCGTACCCGCTTTCGACGCATCAATAACGACGCCACAACTTACAAAATAAATAAATAAATAAATAAATACACACGCACACAATCCCGTGCGGCATTATATTTTGAAAATACACGTCTCCGAGCCGCGCATAATAAATGCGCGCACAAAACGCATCCGAGCTGGTTGCGCAAGCCGGATTTAATAAGGCATTAGTTCGCGTCGAGACGAAAATAAAAACGGGGCTCTGTACGACAATTAATGGTTTCGATTGTGTGTTTTGTGCGGGAGGTTTCGATTTTGGGCCGGTCGATTGCGATGTGGCGTTTTTGTTTCGGTGGTTTAGTCGGAATTTTCGTGGTTGTCGAAGGAATGCAATAGTGAAATGGAGTGCAATAATTTTTTGTGGAACAATGGATGTTTGGGTGTTTTATGGAGATTTATATGGAGTTTTTTCAATTGGATTCTTGTGTTATAAATATCAATTGATGGATTTTATTATATAAAATTTGGTTAACTGTTTGAATGATCGTTTATTTAGATCAGTGATGGCAAGCTTGGGCCAAATAAAATAATGCATGTCTTTGAAGGGATACATTTAAATATTGTTAATAATAATAATAATATGACAGTTTTTGTATTAAAAATAAAAAAAACAGCTTACTATCAAGATCATCATCATCATCATCATCATTAGCAGCCTATAGTTATCCACTGCAGGACAAGGCCTTGCCAAACAAATGCGGCAGTCTAGGCTATACCTTACCGCGCTAGCCCAAGTCGTATTTCGGTAAGGGAAGTAAAGATCATATTCGCAAAAAAGTCGCGAGCGTCATCGAACACACAGAAATCCGCTATTATATATAGCGGATTTTCAACCCGGTCCAACATTTCTAATAACACACATCTCTTCAAACCCGAAACAAAACCGAATACACCCAACAAAAAAAAAAATCACCAAACACTCCAAACCCAATCACTTCTCAACCCCGCGCCCCCGTCATCCCGTACCGGACCATCCCAAATCGCCTCAACATCCAAACCACTACACAACCGAGACCCTCACCTGTTGCCAGAACTGCGCCAGCAGGTAGATCTTCTCCCTCTTGAAGAGCCAGTCCATAGAGTGAAGGGCGTGAGGCTCGATGTCGTGGGCGGGCGGCAGGGCCGCGGCCCCCGTGGGCTGCATCCGCGCCCCGGCGCCCTCTCCGCCTACAAAGGCCGTCTTGGGTCCGTGTGCCCTCTTTTGCCAAAGAGAGCCCTCAGCAGTGGAAGTGTATCACAGGGCGGTCGGTGTGAGGCGACGCCATTGCGCCCGCGTGGAGGTCATGGCTGGCGCGGACTCATCTGCCGCCCGGCGTCGACATCGTTTCGGGTGTCTGAAATTTTTAAGTTTCGGGTTACTTATGGTTGGTGGGGTGGGTGGAATTATGGTGTTTGAGAATCGGGATTTTTGGGTTTTTTTGTGTTTCGTAGGCTCGTGATAAACTCGGGAGGGTTGGTTTAGGGGTAATTAATTTGAGTAATTAATTTGTTGAGGAATTTTGAAGTTGAAATGTTTTATGATGTACAATTGTATGATAAGACAGGAATTTTGTAGGCGTGATTGTGCGAGAAAATTATGTATTTATTTTTTAGATAATAGTAGTTGTAGAAATCTGAATTCAGAAGTTTTTTTATACGGATGAAAGTTAAAAAAATTTGATCATTGAAGAATGACAGTAGGTATAATAGACAGTTTCTAGTTCATGAGGTTCTGGCTCATGACAGGTTCTGGCTCATGACAGGTTCTGGCTCATGACAGGTTCTGGCTCATGAGCAATAAATGCGCACGCAAATACGCGAAACAATAATAATACGTTTTAAAAGCGCGCGCATATTTATGTAACACGGCC
>JAOXNN020000067.1:1001971-1026544 GCA_028571205.2 Hydropsyche betteni | reverse complement strand
CAGTTGTCGTTTGCGCCAGTTGTCCATTGCGCCAGTTGTCCATTGCGCCAGTTGTCGCGTGGGGGAAATGTCGTGCGCCAGACGTCGTTGAGCGAGAAGTCTTTGCGCCAGTTGTCGTGATACCGTCAAAACGTCGCTACTGGTTTTCGGAGCGGCGCGTGGGCGCGCATACCGCACGCCTCAACTGCAACCGCACGAGCGCATTTCATGAATATAAAAAATCCGAAAAGCACTGAAACAAGAACACGAGAAAGTAATGAAAACCGAATATGAAAAGTGTCCGGCGGTACCTGTCCCGCGCCGGACAGACGCGTCCCTTAACGTATGAATTCGAAACGATGCGGGTCATGAATAAGGTATGTTGATCACGCGATGTGTTGGAAACGATGGTTTTTTTTGGGGGTTTGTCGTTTTTTAGTGTTGCGTTAGATTCGGGATGGTTTTCTTGTGATTTTTAATATGGTTCCGTTGATGATTTGATTATTGGTTCCATCTTCTTTGGCTGTAACAAAATATTTGAAAAAAATTGTTAAATTGTTTTGTTATAATGATTAAATTTTGTTGAGTTTATGTGTGATGTATTTTATCGATCAATTTTTTAATAGAATCGAAAAAAATTTCAATAGAAAGCTGATAAAAGTTCACAAAAATTATAATCCAAGCTTAATTTATTGTACTATACAGTGACACATATTATTAGTTCACAACACACGAAGTCTCAGATTTTTTTTTGCATCAAATAAAACGCTATATTTTTTTAAAATTTCAAAATAAGATCAATTTATACCAATAGTCTTTTACCAACGAATCGGTAACGAATATCTGCCATATATATAAAATTTCGTATATTCGGAGGCTACGAAGTCATCAATGGCCTTTTCAGTAGACTAATATATTTCGATTAATTCCTTATCACTGTCTTATTATTTATTTAATATCCAATTATTTGATAATTCCGATCAATTTCCAATGAAATATATTATTTACTTAACATATCGCATAAAACAGCAAAAAAAAGATAATACATCAAAAGTACCTACTCTATTTACCCAAGTAGTGTGCGAATTGCGTAAACTCGGCCCATAATATAATCCCGTATAATAACATCGTTTTTCGCTTATTTATTTAGCCCAACGTTGCACAATGGCAAACGGGAATCGCGGGATTATGCATCTGAAAAACGGGGGCAATTTTTTCCATGTAAGTGAAACACCTGTTATCAAGGGGTCGTACCCCAATTTCACCCCTCTGCAAGTGGGCAAAGTGGCGCCACTCGAGTGATGCACAAATGTGCACTTTGTCTACGAGGTAATTAATTGTCGGAACGAGTATATTTTGCGTTTAGAAGCAGGTGTGATTTTAATTAGGTTTATAATAGAAGTCGAGTTAATAATCTGTCGATATAGATAATTCTGTTCGATTTTCTGTATTTGCTCAAAGGTAATCTATACTGTAGACTCAAATGTACAATAAAACGACATCAATGTCGTTTTTTTTGATAAGCATACGTGTACAATTATTAATTGAAAAAAATGCAATTTAAGTTCGATAACGTCCAATTGAAACATGTTATAACTTGTGCGAAATCCTTTGGTCGTTTTTAAGTAATCATGCGTTATAATTTGGCACTTACGGATTTTTCACGCTCTTCCTTATATGTACAAAATTTGAGAATGTGTTTTTTTGACAAAACGTGAATCATGCTATATCAAATTATGCAAACATTAATATTTACCCTTCACATATAACACTTAAATGTCGCTATTAGCATATTTAGCAGGACATGTGGTCTCGTCCCGCCGTCGATCTGACGTAAACGATAAAATACCACGTGCACACAATAATTTTAAATTTTCACTTCTTTCGCGTATTATCCGACTAAAACATAATATTTTCACATATCAAATCAATCGATAATATACGATTTTCATCATCATATGATGCATATGTTCTCGTCGAATCAATTCACGATTTTTCATTAAGACGCCACGCAATAATTGAAATTGGGGCGCCACAGTTGAGAGCACCTGTGCACTGGAACAGATTGCAGGTGATTCAGCAATTAGCATATTACCTTAATTTGAATAAGCGACCACACGTGTGCCACTTCCCGCCTCAAATGTGTTAACGATTGTTACGCCTAGCGAATGTGTAAATTGTCTGCTTTTAATCGGTGGAAAAAGCACCGAATCACGACCGAATGCACTTTCGGATATGATTTTGTTTTTTTTTATTGAGTTGTTTGATTATTTGGATTTAGTTGTATTGATGTTTGTTTGATCATATTGTATGATATTTTGGCATTAAATTTTTATACGAGTGATATGTAGTGTGAATGATTCTTAATACAGTATTTCTTAAATTATGTTCGAAATAAGTTTATGGAGAGATCTGTGTGTTGTGGAAAATTATTAAAATTAAAATTAGTCCGAATATAAAGTGTAGGAAATTCGCGGCGAAAGTATTCTATAAAAAAATTTAGGTTTTGATCCGTCATAAAATAGTTCAGGGAAATGTTATCTTAATCAAATAATGTCTATTGAGTTGGTTTAAAAAGTCATTATTTGAAATTTCAGTAGTTCAATAAATTATTTTTTAAGAATAGTTCGTTTTTTATCAAATTTTATAGAAGATTAATGACTCATATCTAATAGCGCGTTATATCAATTATGTTGTAAAAAAAATATTGTTACAATCCATGCTATTTCGAACTATTTTATCTATTATTCCAAAAATAGATTCAAGCTTACTAAAAAAATAAATTAAAAACATCCATAAATTTAAAATAATAATAAAATCAACAATAATATGACGCAATATGATTTAAAGACTGTTATTTATATTTTCACACATTTTCAAGTGTTCAATCGAAATGATACAATATACACATTTAAATAATGATTCACTTCAAATGTACTGACACGATTTTTCACACAATTTGACCAACATTGTTCCCACAATATAATATTCAATCCCATCAATACGGAATTAATTTTCGATTCGCTTTCTAAAAAAAAGACTCCGACACAAATTTCGCAAAAATTTCTCACACACTACCATTGTCATTCAAATTATCACCTTGTGTGTCAAACGTCTCACCGACATGCAAATTTATCGCATTCAACCCCTTCAAGCGAACGCTTAACCGAATGGTTATGCGCTCGATTAACCAACCACCTGAACGCGCAAATTATGCATACAAAAATCGCATCGCGAATCAATACAAACATCGAACCTTATCAGCAAACGTCGATCACATATTTGCAATTTTTTTCGATTATGAAAAAATCCGCGAACGATGCACTTTCGCACGGGCTTATGCAAATTCGCGAAAAGAATGATGATGAAAATACACTGCGGAATCGCGTCCTGTATAATTTTCATCTCGTGAGTCATTTGCGGACGTTTAATGCACTCGTCCGATGCACCTAACTGTATCGCTCGATGATGAATCATTTTTCGCGGAATATCTATTATTCGCTTTGGAAAGAATCGTATGAAAAAATTCGCGATTCGATCCGTCGGTGCGATTGTTCGGTTCGATTCGGAGAACTTTTGAAATAATGTCGAATGATTGGCGTTTTGCATTCTGCATATTGTTAATGTCTGCATGATTGATAATTGAATGAAATATGATGGTGTGCAATCGATTTATTTATTTATTTTATCTTTATTGATATGTACGTAGTGATATGCAATCAAAATATTTTACGAATCTATATTTGTAGTTCTGAGAATTTATTATACAATTTTTTACCCTTTTTTGTGAAATTGCTACATTTGCAAACAATGTACCTATAGATTACTCGTAAAATAGTGTTATATTTGTTTTTTCACCAAGATTTGAACGTTGTCTTTGTTTTCACATCATAATCATGATCATGGAAATGTCAATGGTTAAATTAGGTTGGATTTGATTTTTTTTAATCTTATGTTCTAATTGTAATATATATATATATATTATACAATAATTCAAATTTCAGACAATGAAGGCACAATTAGTTTAAAAAAACATTAACAAAGAAACTTCCTACTATACAATATATATTATAGTTCACATACGACATAAAAGATTTTGTGTTGTATGCAAACGTAGCAATTTCACCAACAAAATTTAACATATATTCACTTTCTAAACATTCTATGACAGAATAGATAATCGTAAAATTTAAAAACAATATATAAAATTTTACACCATACCCCTTCGAACATATAGATTAAAAAAAAAACATTGATCACTCCATACATACGCATCGCGAACATCAAACAGTCATGGAACCTTTCAGATTTCCCTACTAAAAACCACCCATTCAACCACAAAAAACAGTAACCGATTACGACGATAATACCCATTCGAATAGTGAGGGCTCCACCATGGAACTCGAGTGCAACTCTGAAGTAGCACTTGCGGATATAATCCCTCGACATACCATACACCCACTATTGTAGCTCACCTCATTATTTGCACAACAATGTCGCGTTGTTTGTGCGCATTAACATGTCGATGTTTCGGGTCGGGATGATGGGATTTCGTTGGGTTCTTGCACCTGTCAACCCCGATGGTACCTCTTGTCGATTCGGCCATGGCTCGAACCTTAGAGGGCCCCATTGATTAAATAAAATAATGCGATACGGAGGATGTGTGTATTGAGGATGATAAAGGCCATACAGATAACGGCTGCTGGGTGGTTTTTTTGCGTTTAGTTTAAATTGTGTTAGGGTTTTGTGTTAATTGGGATTGGTTGTTTGTTGTATGGGCTTTTGGAAGGCAATGTTTCGATTGATTGATGTTGAGGAATGTAATAGGTTCTGAAATTGTTGTGCTTTTAAAATTGATGTTTTTAGAAGAAAAAAATTGAAGAGTGAATAAATTTTTCGATAAAATAAAAATAATGTTTTTTCGTTAGAAACAAATTTATGAAAATACAAAGACTTTGATAAACGGACATTGATTTCGTCGAATCGTATGTTGGGTTGAAGAATTTTTAAAATTTTGATAATTGCAGTAGATATTTTTTTATCTTTCATAAAAAAATTTTTTTTTACGATTATACTAAATTTATCATAGAATTAAAATAAATGATCTACGTAAAATCTGACGATAATCTTACGTTTAATAAATCAATTAATAATTGAATTTTACAAATCGAGGTCACCAAAATTGAATTAAGTACACATTATCTTCGATTAGATTCGCATGAACGAAATATTTTCTCGATTCATCATTCATTCATACAATTTTCAATTAAAAAACTTCACCTTATCCGATAATTTTTTCACAATTCACGATAATCCAAAAATAGCTCATAACCTTTTCCAAACCGAAAAATCAATTATTAAGCCCGCAAACCCGACCCGAACTGCACTTTATGCATATGCATACACGTCGCATGCACAAAATGCACTCGATCCCCGATACGAACCGTAATTTTCCGTAACGTCACCCTCGTCATCATCATATTGACGGTTAGGATGAAGCATGCATCGGTGCATAATGACTTCTGGTCACAAGTGCACACACCGGCCGGACTGCATTATGCTGCACAATGACTTTCGCTCGGATCGCAGTTTTAATAAATTCCGGAGCTGAAAAACTGAAAAGCGGACATAGTTTGGATGTATAAATCAACGTTTGCTCGGAATACGTCATATCGGGTGCAGTTGCAGTGGACTGCATCCCGAGTGCAATATGATGTAGCGGCTGATGGGGCTAAATCAACAAACGTCAATTTGCATCCCCCGGTTTTATTTCGTATAGATAATCGACGTAGAGAGAATTATGCATGTGCGCAATCTGTGTAGTCGTAAAATGCAGAAAAATGCATCGGGAGGTTTGAATGGTGTCGGTTCAACGCGTATAAACTTCGTATTGAAAAACGAGAATGATTCGTGGAAATAATTATATTTACACAATAATAATGTAAAATATATATACCATGCATTTGAATATGAATGATGTATTTTGAATATTATATTCAGGCTGAAGATACGTTTTTTATGTACATTTTTTATATTGATGTCGTCAATTTAGCTGAATTAGTCTGAATATTGAGTGATCGAAATTAAAATTAAGACTTTTTCAGACAATGGATATAAACTGAAGTACATTTTCTTTTGAACTTAAATATTTCAACTAAATTTTAGTTGTCATCGATCTCATAAATGGTCCTTTCATTGAAAAACGAATGAACGCTTTTATTATACATACTTATAATACTTGTATTGTTACCGGCTGACATTATCGGTTCATATTTTCACGACAATAAAAACCATGAATTGTCATATGATTAAATATAATATAATGCTAACGTGTTTAAAATTACTGTAAATATACTTTAAATTCAATTTTTATCACTTTGTAAATATATTTACTTATCGTTCGCTTTCTTGATATATCCTTTTGGATTTACCGAAAAACCTTTCGTATTTTATAACACTACCTCTATACGAGTATATCAACTTATCTGAAAATGGATTATATTTCATTTCAACGTATACTATAAGCTTACACTATTCTATTATACAGCAAACATGCTTCGGATGCATCCGGCGTCCAAGTGCATCCATTTCGTTTATGAATCAATATGCATAAAATTATGCGACTCGCCCCACGTTCAACTAATTGAACCGACACACGCAACTACGCACTATCATCAGATAACACGCAAACATACACACAAAACCAAATTTCATATCCATTCTAAAAAAAATACCATCATATGCATCAATCCATAAACTTCAATCATATCAAAATAATCAGCGACTATATAAATAAAAATGATTCTATTATATATGAATGGTGTGTAAGATTGTTAGTTATGTATGCCTTTGCTGCTTATCCGATCCCAATGAAATTTTGTAAATATGTTGGTTGTGCATCCGGAAAGGTTTATGTATCATTAAATCTATTTCACTACTCGATCTGACGGTATTTTAAGATGAAAAGAAAATTTCAGTAGCTAAAAACGCGACGCCGGTGTCGCTTATTGATTGTGACAATAATTACAATCGGTACGCTGATATGTGTAGAACGCGTGATTGAATCGATCCACCTCTACACATTACACACATACACATTCTATCATTCAAAAAGACAACGGAAAACCACTTCAGTTATCATTTCATAGGATAATCACTAAAAAGCGATCACCTACGTCAGGGTCGCAAGTGCCTAAACACAAGAAAATAACAATCAGACCAGTGCAACTAAAAATAGATACAAAAATTACTGCAAGCAAATGAGACAACTGGACAACGACAGACACGATTCCAGATATTGAGAGTACATCACAGAGTCCCAAACAAATCGCTAGTATTGAATATATTTCGGCATCATTCATATTTTCAAAATTTACAAAACTCGCCCAATTAAGCTTCGAAAATCCGCCATCATCGTCCCGTCAGATTCGCCGCGTTTCTGCATCAACACATCAAACCTCCCATCATCCGATTCATGTCAGACGTTCGCTTTTTTCCCCCCAACACTCGAACACACACTCGCTTCGACGTAATGTGTTATTTACTCTTTTTTATCTTAGGTCGTCGTCGTCTCTCGGTGTCGGGGACGTGGTCTTTTTGTCGAGTTCGGCGCGGCCGTTTCGCTACCTGTGTTACGCGCAGGTGAAATAAATTATGTTTTATGTTCCGAGGTCCGGCTTTAAGTGGTGCTTCGAGCCGGATTATATTATTCCGAATAATGTAACACAATGCGAGGCTTTCGAGGTGTGCGCGTAAGAACGGGAGCTGGGTGTGATGGTTGATTGTGCGCGAATGTGAGGACTTTGATTGGTGTTGGAATACGTGGTGGAATATTTTATTTTAATTTGTTTGAATGTTTTTTGGTTTGATTTGATTATTTGGATGAGATTTTTATTTTTTTTTGTATGGAGGTCGGAGTAGTTTCGGTTTTCGAGAGTGCAACTTATTGATAGTGCGTTGAATGTGTTTATTGAGGCAATGAACTAGGTTATTAAATGATAATTATGCTACAATATATTCGTTACTGTGAAGGTCTAGAGCAGGTATCGGAAAACACGGCCCGCTGTCTATTTTCAATCCGGTCCGCGGGTTAATATTGTTTTTACATGAAAAAAATTAATTAATTTTAAGAATTCAAAATCAGTTTAGAAATAGAAAATGATATATTTTCCGAAATTATTGTTACAAAAGCGTTTTTCAGGTCTTGATACAAGCGCAAAAAATCCTTATTTCTAAATCCATTCAAATGTACAATTGAGGAGCTTCTGTTAGACCCTCAATTGGAAGTGACTGTTATTCAAAATTATGCATTATGAAAAATTTTCAAAATGAAAAAAATTTCCTTCGGCATTATTCGTTGATACTCATTTTCTTGAAAAACCTGGTATAAAAATGAAACTGACATTTGAATTTTCTAATTTCTTTTTTTGAGAACAATAAGTTTTAACACCTTAAAATTTTGAGCCTTTGTTTTGTCGTTCTTTGAAAAGAATCACCCATATAAACATCTTCGAGTTTGCTAACCGGCCTGTCGACTCTCAAATTTTTACGATCAGCCCTTTTCGAAAAAAAATCGCCGATCCCTAGTTTAAAAAATGACAAACACCACGTTTCAAATCATATCATTCACCAAAATAATTACAAAAAAATCAACAAACGATTCATAACAGACAAAAGCACCGATTCCAACAAGATCTTCAACCTACCCATCGAACCATCAAACATAACAACATTACCTTTCAACACTGCCGCTTTTACATTGATTTCGAAACCGAACCGATCCAAACCAGCATCCGAACGACAATCGCCATCGGAGCCCTCACCATCGAAGCGCCACACTTCCGAAGGACACCGAGGAGCACACAGTAGCCTCAGGAGCAGCATCAGCCGTCCAAGAACCGGTCGCAGCCTTTCTCCTCGGCCATCGATCAGCTCGAGATTGCCACTATCGTAAAACGGCTCCCGAGGCAATTATAATTACCCACCACTGTTGGGACGAGGTCCCTTCGAGGGACCGCCACGCCCTACACATGAACACTGGTAGCAACAGTTTTTAATAAATACGCCCTATATTCGAATCTTTGGATTGTTTTGTTTTGTATTTGTGTTGAGAATTGTGGTTTGAAAAAATTTATGTTGAATTTTTGATTTATGTGAAGAATTCAATGCGAAAATTTATATAAATCATTCGCATTGGATTTTATTGTAATTTCCGCATATAAATCAATATTTTTCGGTCGACTTTATGCAACGATCTCAAATAAATACTATTACAACTCGAATTAAATGCTTAGATGTATAATTCATACAAAAAATGGAGATCGCGAAGATAAAACGACCGAGAAAAGAGCGAACAAAACGAAGCAGCGGAGTGGAGGAGCCTCGCTGGATACGCGCCGCAACAAAAAAGAAGTAAACTATAAATCTTGACGGGTCGTCCCGGTATATACGTATAAAAAAAATTGTTGAAAAAACGATACCGAGATTATCCATTCGTAACGTTACACACGGTAGCCAAATCACTTTCGTGTTTCTCGACAGAGGTGTTATTGAAATTGGTCTCGGGAGTGAATCGAAACGGAGCTAAACCGACCGATCGATCGGTTCCTATTATACTAACAATCGTTCGATGAACTCTTGAATCGCAAATATGGTGTTATTTAAATTTAGTTGATATCGGAACTATTTTTGAATCCATATAACGGATTGGCGTTGATTCAACAAGTGCAATTTCGCGTTTATTGTATATGTAATCAACAGTCTTTTCAATAGATTTCCTGATAATCTTGACCACTAATAAATTTGTACAGAACCGTTTGTATAATTTTCAATATCGTGCATAAATAAATTTGAACGTTTGCGGTAACATTAACGCAAAATTTCCATTGAAGTTGAAAGCAATGAAATATCGTTTAGAAGCGTGTATAAATTTGTTGCAAATAATTGTGTATGTCGAAAAGCATACGTGGGCGAACTTGTATCGGAAACCAGTGTGCCTATATAGGTAATTTCATTCAACAACCTGTTCCTTTTTTTCAGTAATAAATATTAATGGGATAAATATCTAATTCGTAATTTGTATAAGCGATTATGTGTATATTAGAATATTTACATTTATGAACTAGAAATATCTTATTAAACTATTTAAAAAAAAATTCAATGTAATAATATTCTCTATATTTTTTTCGAATCATACTCACAACAATAATTATTTCATAAAAAAACTTTAAAGCCCGAGGATCCTAGATACATTTTCCTCTCATACACATTAATGAACTTCTCATTGCGGTTACATAACGTACAGCAATTAATCATCTGCGATGAAAAAGGACATCAGGATACACTTTTAATTTGACTCAACGTTTCATTTCATCGTATACTAATCACGATCGTGATTAGTATACGATGAAAAGTGATAATTTCTTCTTCAGTGGCTCAAATCGACTAGTCGATTAGCTGAGGCCAATGTATCCTCTTGATCGCCAATCGATCTAACGCGCGAGATCATTAAGAGACAATCATTTCATAAACTTTATATTCGAGTCTATCTATAGACGAATAATTGAAATTTCCATCGTACATTTTTCATTGTGTTTTTCGAACGGAGTCGACTCAATCAAGCCGACCGCCAAGTCCAATACTCTAACTACAGGCTGAATGTGAGAAAAAACGAGGAATGGTACAATTTAGAACCAAAAAATAAATGTTGAGACGTTCTTCGGCTACTGGTGATACGCCAAAGAGGAGATTGGCTGCGTTTTCGCAAACCGCAGAGCAATTTGTTTTACGAGGCGTAGTGGCGACCGCACTTTTCGATCGATTGATTTGTGGTTGAGTGCAAATGAGATTTTGCACCCCGTGCAACAATTTGATGCATTTTTGTCGACGCGATCATCTCGGATCGACTATTTTGTTCGTGTAGTATAGTGTTGTTGTAGAGAACAGTTGTACAACTTCAATAAAGTATACTTGGGCCGTTGGAGTGTATGGTTCCACCAAAACGTCGTGTAATACGAGGTTTGGAGTTCATACAAAATTGGGGTTTTCGTTCCAAAAAAATATCGAAGTTTGCTAATAATATTTTTTTGAATAAAAAATGCAAATAATATGCATTTTTACGTATTTAGATAAAATGCATTTTAGGTGATTAAATTAAATTTCTTAATGTGTTTTAGATGTAATTTTTTGATGTGTGGGGAAGTTATGTTTGACAGATTTTACGAATCATTTTCCCTTAGATTGTCTAAATTTGCATATGTTAACAGTTTGGATATCAAAAAGTGCTACATGACAACATATAAACCTGAAAGTCATTAAGATATTGTTAAACATTGATAAATACAGAAGAATCTCACTAATCCGACACTATTAAAAACTAGAAGGTGCCGGATTATTGGAACGTTCGGATTGTATTCTTCTAACTTTTCAAATAGAACGACGAATCTTTCCAAAGATAAATAAATTTCTTCAATATTATAAAGATCTCATCCTTTGTATTATTATTTAACACAAAAATTAGCATCGAATGTACAAACAAAACGAAATTTTCCACACAATAATCCGATACGCATAAACAGAACCAGAAGCGACACCAGCATTCGAAACGTCTCGCGTTACGCCTGTAAAAACGTACTTATCTCAACAGTACGTAGACGGAATTGAAATAAGTGACTTCAGAGTCATTATAGTGATTTTCGTGTGACGTGTACGTACGTCGCATTATGCACGCGCGGTTGACACTCAAGACTAATCTAGCGTTGGCCGAACGGCTCGAATGCGCACGTGTGGCGCACAATGGGTTAAGAAACGAGCGTGGCCAATGTATGTGGCTACCGTGGAACGTTTTTTTTTTATCGATGTATGTATACGTAAACGGATTCGATTTTGGATTGTATGGTTGACACCGATGATCGAAAATAATAAGAGTTTTCTTCGAAACAAAAAGACAAATTTAAAAACAAATTTTATTGCCTTGTTAAATATGTAAGTTTTTTCAATTTATAATGTATTCTTGTTTTTCAGGAAATCAAAAGCTTGGGGAGGGTGCCTAGTGAAAAATCGATATGGCGCTCTATAATGGAAACGTTCTTGTACGTCAAGCCGAAAAATTTAATACCTTCTTTGACTCGTAGAGCTATTTCGATGTATGATTTGAAAACTGAACCTTTACCGAGGACTCCTGAAATTGTTCACAGTCATTCTTTGACTGATAATCAAATCTGTTTCACAAATGAATTTTTGTTGAAAAAATCTTCGGATGTTCCAAGGAGCAATATTGATCGTCCTAAAATCACTTTTGAAGAATATCCAGATCAACAAATCGATCAAACTTCTATGATTCAAAGTCATCGAATTGCTAGAGCGGATTCAAAAAATAAGATTCTACCTAAAAAAGCGACGAAATATGGAACTTTTTCAAATAACAGCAAAAAAAATAACAACATGAAATTTTCCGGAATGAGGAAAAGATCACAATCCATAGGTTGTACAGGAGTAGGGCACGCCGCTCACATAGAAGAATCGATAGACAACGACTATATCGACTTGGATAGTTATCTTCATATTCCACATAGTGAACAATTCAAGAAAGAACATTACACCAGACGTCGTACATTTTCAGAAAAGAAAGATGCAAGTTCGAGGATGAGCAAACTGCGACTTCCTTGTGCGAAATCTACGTTTTCAGACGACGACGACCTCACTCCGAAGGTTGAATATTCGGTGATGAAAAGTAAAGTGAGTATGTTCGAAAAAAACGACCCTGAATACTACGAAGACGATTTTATGTATCAATAAAAGCTTTCTTTGTTGAAAAGAAATTCTCCATGTGTCACCACCATAATTGGCATTGACCTACAATATATTTTCCATTAAATTTATTAAACTTTCGTATACTATAAGTATAATCTGCATTGATAGTAATAAATATCAAACTTTATTTTATATATTTATTATTATAAACTAACTCGCTATTTATTAGATAAAAAAATAATAATTTATGAAATTTGATTCATATCAAAAGTTTTGTTGTTTGTACAAGTTACTTATATTGTTCAATTTATAAAATATAAATTAATTATTATATCATTTGTATACTAATTAATTCGCGCTATTCAAATTTGCATTTAAAATATTCATTAAACAAAATTTTGAAGTCTAAACATTGTGAATTAAATTTAACGTAATGCTCATGTCACGTGTATGATTCACTGAGCCCCTATCCTTTAAATGTTATAAAAGCGCTTAGCATTTAATTATCCTACTGCGAAAAGCAAGAGCGTCATTAATAATTGTTACTTCCGTAATTTTTGCAAAATACTGTTTGAAAAAACAGGTCTGGAAAACGGCAGATGTTAGTTAATTCATATGAGCACGTACTTTGTTCTATTTGCATATTGTGTCTATCATAGTTACGATATGAAACATCATAATATAATAAAATATAGAGTTATTATTTGTTTTATTATTTCATCGTTCGAAAAATTATCTCCAACTTTAGTAAACATAAAAATTAAATATTTTTTACTTCAACGTCCTCAGTCATTTTACACAAGCCATTCAACCGTAACGGTCACATTGCAGATAATGAGTTAATATTTTTTCAACATAATTACCGTCCAGAATCTTTTCGACAGATACGAATATGCATTCGAAAAGATTCAAGATAAACGTCTATCATACAAATAATTAGAACTATAATCACATCACATCCAACTTTCTCCAAATCGCACACAAAAAAAACAACTACGTTTCATCCAAAATTCTCATCAATTAACTGCAGATAATCCACACATAAAGCTACCAAACCCGAAAGATAAGAAATCGTAAATAATTAATTCCATGTCAATCAACACAGATTCAGACACGATAAAACAAAAAAAAAACCACAATTAAACCGATAAGAGCCACGCAAATTTGTGAACAATAAACGCAATAGCATCCGAAAACGCCTTCCTGTCGCTCTTCGCTTCTCGGAACCAGCTCAAAACCGCAAAATGGGTCTCGAAATTTCTCAGAATCGCAAAACCGCATTCGCATTTGTGCGAGGATCCATCGATCCATCCATTATTATGGCCATATCTCGGAGACTCGGAGGATCGTGCGATATACGCCCACGCTATATGCGAATTTACGTCTGCGGTCAAACGTCGCAAATATGTGATTTTTGTCGTTAGTGTGTGTTTTTATAATGTTTAAATATGAATTATGGTGGAATATGTCTGTTTGGTTTGTAGTTTGGTTGAAAAGTTGCGAGTTTACGATTAGGTACTGTTTAGTGTGTGAATCGTGCATGAAAATTTTCTAGACATTGATTTTATAATCGGTTATGATCTCATTCTAATTCTATGTGTAAAAACTAGGACACTTTTAATCGGTCATTTTAATTTCAGACAATAGTTAAATTTTATGTAATACAACGATTAAAGAAATTAAAAGAAAAGTAGCGTAAACATTAAATGATTATTTCTGATTAGAAACCAATTGTTAAACAATTATTTCAACTTCTAGAACTAATTTCCTTTAAAAAAGCATAGACATTATATATAGTGAGATGATGACTTCGATTCTCATCGGAAATTTCGACTCCCGACAAATTTCCAATCAAAATCGATCCATATTTGAATGAAAACCCATTTCTGTCCATTCCGTAAATAATCGCCGATTCGAATAATAAACGACACAATAGAAAAGGGTTCGCGTGACTCTGGAAAAACTCGAACAATTGAAAAGGACGAAATGCACGCGCGTAATTGAAAAAACTTGTCCGCAAACGGGGAAGGCGATCCTAAACACGAGAAAATAAAAGATTCAATTTATTAGGGTCATCCCATACTTTACGACAGAACTCGGAGACATAACGTGAAACTCGAGCACGCAACTTCGTATTAAACACATTTTTTTCGATTATAGAAATCAGGATTGTGTGCTGAAAGAATTGGATTTGTTTTAGTAGTAAAAAACTGTTAATTTTATCAATAAAAATTCGAGTGAATCGCGCGAAAGTTTCCGCTATTAAAACAACTGGATTCGCCGATTCCATCAAACCTTGACACATTATCGAAATTCTCCGAAATCACATTTCGACGAAAAACGTTCTCGGACAGATACGCCGTTATATTATAATTGCTTCCGAGCAAACGGCCACATATAACATGATCGAAACCATTCCGCTCCCCATAGGAGAAGACAAAAGGACGCGTCGACAGTAAATAACGTTTTTATTGTACCTTTATCTCATAAATATTGGCCGGGAAACGCGTAAACTTATATTATTATTATCGTGAGGGAAATGCGCACACCGGAGGAAATTGTTTATGGATTTGCAAAAGAACACACTCGAGTCCGTAGGGTCACTTTTTTCGAGATGCGCTTTATGATGCGTGTCTATGATTGGTATTATGTTTTTTAATAATGTGTTGATTTATGAAATTATTTTTAGGTGTATTACAGTCCGTGTATATTTGGATCTATCATAAAGGGACAATTAAAAATAAACATGCATTTAATAAAATTAGTGTGCATTTTGCACGAAAAAAATATTTCAATGAATGAATCGGCAACGCCGCAAACGCGAATATTTCGAAATAACAACCGAACGAAAATTATTTACAATTGTCATAATATAATTAAATTGTTAAAATTTGATTAAAATCAAATGAAATTAAAATTTTAACAAAAGGAAACGTTGCCACCTCTCGATTATTTCAAAACACAAGCTATTTTTTCTATTGTTCATTTCATATTATTTCAATGCTCATTTTATAATGCAAAATTTTTTTTCATTGCATACTAAAAATAAAATTATGCTCAATACCTGATTCTTTAATACACATCGTACACTATTCCAATTCACAAATAATTCGTTTTAGGCACAATGTATATTTTTCCGACGCGTAATCAAATCGCACCCGATTATAAACACACACAGTTTTTTTCGACAGTGCGATTTGTTCAGTCGAATATACACGAACTGCGACATATCGATTAAGCGTACTTGAACCAGCAAGAAAGACAATCGCATTGTTTTATTCACGCTAATGCATCTGACCACATTTCGAGCCCGTTGCATAAAATATGCGCCTATCTCTCGGTTAACAGTTTTTCCGCAAACGGCAGACGACCGCAACGATAAACATTTCGATTTAGACGCTATCAGACCGGCTACACAACACCATTGCATAATACCATCAATGGACTGCACAACAAACGGAGATATAGACCCCTGGAAGATGCGGGGGTCGGCAACGATCACGGAAGCTGCGCCGTCGAGAAAGTGACCGAATCGGGGTTGAGAGAAAGGTCGTATATTTTTACGACCTCTGCGATAATAACGGCGCCGAATGCGGAACATAAAGTTGTCAAAGCTCGAGGAGTGGACGTGCCCTCTTGTCGGGGACACGTGTCCGTTCCGTTCGAGTCATCGATTGTCGTTATGGCGATGGGTTTTTTATGATATTACTGTTTGTTTTTTTTTTGCGATTTTTCAGCAATGCTTTCAATATCGAGACGAAGTGTTTGTGATAAAAATCGAAAGTTCGGATTTAATGCTTATCTATTTCTTATCAAATGGTTTCATACCATTAGGCCAGGTGCGCACTTGCGATTTGTGGTCGCGAAAATGGAACACATTGTTTTGGGTTGAAATGAACGCATATGATTCTCACGATTTTTCTGTCACATATGTGTGAATTTAAACCCAAAACAATGTGTTTCATTTTCGCGACCGAACAATCGCGCGACCACAAATTGCAAGTGGCCTACTGTATCGACAAGGAAAAACCGTTAACATTCGAATACAAATCCAATTTTTACTTTCATATGATTTTGTGATCATAGATGGCGGTAATAATCGTAAAATATGCAAACACCGATTCGATCAAAAGCGAACGAACAAAGGAGTAACCGTGTTTGTATGACGAAAAATCATTATGACACCGTTCGAGCGACGTTTCGTAATGATCACAGGTACATAGTGGATCGTCGTGACACTTAATTTTATTTTATTTGAGCAAAGCGAAAGTTTCGTCTGAACAATGAGTTGGTTGATTGATGCGCACGAGCGTAAGTGCAAGTGCACATAAGTGCATTATCGACGACACAATATCCGTTAAATGACTCTATGCGTACTACAGAAGTCATAAACTATGTTGCTATTAATGTCTTCAGAGAGGTTTAACCTTCAATATGTCAACTGCATAAATATTTAATTTATCTATTGATTTTTCTATTGAAATCACTATTTGATACTTTTTTTTGACAAAGCACATTCACAGGAAATGAAAGATTTGTCGATTGATAAAAGATAAGTGTTTTAAGATCAGAGATTAGTTCACGTAATAAAACTAAAATATATATTATACTTAATTTTAATTAATATAATTCAATTGAATTTAATTGTAAGATCAATCATCAACTGAAACAAAATTTTAATTAGATCGCTAAATAAATATCTTATATTTGAAACGAACATGTTAAGATTATAATCATAATATTTCAAATATGGTGTCGTACAAACGAAACGATTGTTTTGCGCTAACGATTTCGTTTTACTGATCGTAAATTCAAATAGGCTATTTGGCGCGTTGTAAAAATCGCTCCGGACCGATTGCCATTCGAATTTAATACACGTTTACATTTTCGAAATGATTTTATTGCTTGTATGATTTCGCGCGCGAAAACGGAGATAACGACCGGTCGAAAATTCTCGGAAAAATCAACCGGATTTCGCGTCGAAAAGCGTCGTTTATACGAGAAAACGTTCAAAGAAAAAAATACAGGATTTAATTATTGTTTTTTAAGTGTCGCTTTAAAATGTCGAATTAAAATTCGAGGAAAAAATACGCAAATATCACAATTTTATCGCGCATGGACTGAATGGTCGTTATAACGCTACTTGCGTCAGTTTATATTTATATGTCTATACAATGTCCACATTCTAGCGTTTTAATCCCGTGCTATAAAAATACTTTTTTTGACGTCAATCACGCGCGATTGAAAATTTTATTGTGGCATTTGGAAGTGGCATCGTGACGAATATAAATGTGAATATGATCGTGAAATGAATTAGTGGGAAAATCGTCAACTGTTTATTTTCCTTTGCGTGGAAAAGCGACGCGACGTGAGAAAATCGACATACGTGTTACGTTCGTCGCATTCCAAGTACGAACCCTCAAATTGGAAGCACATATATTCAATTATTTTATCTAATTTTTATATATTTACCATATAAAGTCATGAATCTATCTGATTGAAAATATTACGTCAGTGACTTTTCAACAAAATACTTATCTCTACGGATACCGGATATTGATTGAAAAGTTTTTATTAAATTCAAATATGATAACCGTATTGGCCGTTATATGAAATTCCTTAGAAAAATATTCAAAATGAGATTGGAATTGTGAATATAACAATTAGATAGGTTGTACATATAAAGGGATGACCTAATGTTAAAGGCTTTCGTGTAGAACCGCTGATTCACCCCTTCGGCATGTGGAAAAATTGAGGAAAAGCTTGCACGCGAGCTTTCAGCGCGGTCAAAACCTTTTTCTTTGTCTTCGAATATAGTCATATTTTTTCCAGTAACTCTAAAATAATTAATACGACACAGCGACGTGTAAGTGAATGTCGTTTAAAAATACGAAAAAACAGCCATCACCCCTTCGACCCTTTGGACACAAATCGGTATTTAAAAAGTGATTTAAAAAACAAATTACACGCTTTTCCTAGTCGAACGTTTGATTTATGAACGCCAGTACGGAAGATGGGTAAATTTTTAAAAAGCCATCTATTTTATCGGGATTCGTTCCACCCTTTTACGTTTTGATCAATTTTTAAAAAGGGTGTAAATAGTTCATGACAAAGATCTCGATTCATTGTCGATATAGTGAATTCGGCTTCTTGGAAGTTTAATCGTTGATAAATAGGATATGTGACACGCACAGATACAGATTTGTCACACTCTACTATTCAAACACGGCTTCATTGTGTCTTGTGATTCTTAGGAATTTTCGTGGAAATTGATCTGTAAATGTCCAACGATCGTTCTATCGGATAATACGCAGCATTATTCACGCATTGTAAATTAGATGCGCAATTCACGCGAATAGATTTATTTTTGGACGATATTATTGTACTTATATAAAAAAATGCGGATGGTTTCAGATAGTATTTATTGCAAATCATATATTATCTTACATACGGATATGACACATTAAATTAATCAACGCAATAAATTAATCAGGATATCCAAAATTATATTGTTTTCATGAATGAAACAATATGATAGTACCTACTACATTATTCATATAATTTACAACAACACAACATATACATAAAACAACTGCTAAGTATTCATATGAATAATATCGGTAGTTTAGTTTTTTTTTAATTTCCATAGATTACCAAATTTAAGCTTCATGTGATACAATTATGGATCATAGATCATTCAATAAATGATGGTTAGGTATATTCAAATCATTGAAAGTAATATTTTTCTATAGCTCCACGTTGACGAATCCACTTACAATTACAATAGTTGCAAACACTCGAATAAGCCCCGTTCTTAACTGTAAATCCATATATTTTTGGCTCTTATTTTAATTTCTTTTCGATGATGATATACGTTTATGGCTGACGGTGTCCCTAATTTAAAATATATCGTATTGACAGGGCACACGAGTGTATACAACGTAATATTTTATACGAAGCGAGCCAGTGGGTGGGTACCGTGCGCGGTTAATAACACGAGATCGTCCGTTGCCCATTGTGCCATGGCCAGGGTGGTCGAATCCGCAAATTTACAATAAAAAATGCAAATACGACATCCAAATTTCAATTCAGAATCAAAAACATGACGGTGTCCCAACCGTGGAAGAAAAAAAGCCCGTTTTCCGACCGCGAGTCCCGCATGTGAAGGTTCTCGAAAATGGTAGCTTTGAGATTGAAAAAATAAGATTTATAAAATTAAATGAGGGTTTTGATATAGCTAAGCGTCTGAGTTTGTGTACGGTATATGTATGAAGTCGTTAAAAAAGGTATAAGAGTTATAAAACCGATCTCATATACAAATGAACCGCCAGACGGTCATTTGAGGACGAGTCCTTTTTTGGCCACTCGTATGTTGGTATGGGACGTTTATAAACTAACCGTTTTGTAATCATATATTTAAAAATTTCATGCAAATCGAATTGGAAACATATTATTTGATAATTCAGATCAAATATACGCAATTTCAACAAATTTAATCATTTTATCTATTACGTACGTTTTATAATATATATTTTTTTATATCAAATCAATTAAACATAATACATAAATCAATCGAGATATTGTTTTATTTTCAAAAACGATTAGTTACTTAGATTATCATTTTTTTCTAAGAATTATATTAAATTTACCAGAAAAATAATTCACATATCATATTATAAAACTGTTATCGAAACACTTCACATATCTATTAAAATCATTAGATCAATTTCATAACACTACAACCAAAACTCCTGAATCTTTTCAACATCATTTGATTAAAAAAAAAACAACCATCATTTGACTACCCCTGAAAACAGCACACGAGTGAGCGGTTATTGAACACCTGGGCGCAGGTAAGTGCCGCTTCTTTGTTATATGGCAGCGAGATGCGTAACACCGGTAACCATCAGCTTCGCACAAACACCACAAAAGCCTCCATTTCATATGTAACACACACACCGAATTCAGCAGGCTGTATTGGTAGGCTTCGCGTGCATGTCGAGGACATAATGCCCCGGTTGTGCCTCGTGCTTGAGGGTATTCGTCGTCGGATGAAGGTGAGGAAAAAATGGTGTGTGTGTTGGCGAATCGGCAATGTTTTGTGCTGGATTCGATTGGTTCGAATTGATTTTTTTGGCCGGTTGAAATTCGAAATGTTCGATGAGTGATGTTACGTGAGGTATGTTGAACACGTTTGAATGTATCAGATAAAAATTGTTACGATTGCGTCAATGTTCATTATGTTAGAGATTTATAATACTTTGTGGTATAAAAATTGTTGGATGTCGTAAAATTTTAAATGCCGAAATTATTGATGTTTATTGAAACATAATCGAAAAGATACCCGTATTGACGTAGATTGTTATCATTTTTGTAATTTGGGAAACATAAAATGTATTAAAATTTCATTTTAAGTATCATCAAAATTTTTTTCACAAATATCAGAATTTTTATCACGCATTCATATTGAAACATTGCCGCATAAATATTGAATGATCCAATTTAAATTCCGCAAGAATATTTCCCTGTTTTGAAAACAACGTGTAAGAAATTCAACAACGAAATTCATACTCAAAACTTCAACTATACAGAAATATATCTATTCGTATGTACAGGTGAAATCTTATCTTATCGCAAACGTTTTCGGCCATTTTCAAACGCACACTCAAACAACGTACACACAATATTTTCGAACTGAAACGAAAGATTCATCATCAATCATCGTATTCGAAATCATCGTCGAAAACGCTTTTGTTCGCATCTCATTAAACGGTCGCCCAGCAGGGATCTGCGTATAGATTTTCGGTAGCCGGCGACACATTAACATAAGATAATAAAAATAAAAACGAAACGGACTCGGTTTGATATAAAACAAAAATAAAAATCGGAGATCTGACCCCGCTCGAAGGGCGTCGAAAAATAAAAACGGGTAAACGAAATTTATCATCCGGGACCGGTTCGAACGGGAGCGTTTTCGAAAAGCGACGATTCCGATCTTGTCCGGCTGTGATGATCTCGAAATTGAACCGATTTGTGATTCGGGATGTATTCGAGATTGTTCTCGATAAGTTTATGAGTGAAAAAAATAATCGATATCGAGTTTGTGTTGGGAAGTCGAACGTTGAACTATTATGATGTGGATTATGTGCGGAAAAATTTCTAACGACATTATCTGTGTTATTAAAAAAATATGATACTCAATATAACAGATCATAATATCAAATGTAATATGTAATATCCAATCGTATCCATCTATCGACCGAGTTATATGTGGCTCAACTTCGATGATGATCAATGTGTATAATGTATGAATTTGATTAATCGACTCATTCGAGCCTTGTCTATTTGATGTGCTCGTTTTGAAGTAATAATTAGGCCCAAAACGAAAATTGTGGATTTATATTATACAGTGCAGCATGTCGAAATAGCATTTCACAGATTTTCGTCGATGTGTTCGTACACAATAGGTTATTTCAGTAAATTATAGTATTCAATGCATGAAATTTAGTTTATAACTACTTATTTGGGGTCGTGCACGTTGCGGGCAACCCATACCTATAGCATAATTACACGTCCATACTTTTATAAGGATCAACATTTAAAAATATAACCATCTCGTTTTTTTCGATACACGCCATCACTTCTACAACTTTTTTCGATTCGAAAAAAATCAATTGGGCGCAGTTGAAGTCGTTACAATACAGAAAAAAACATTTGAATCCTATTGAAAAATTTGTTTGAAGTTGAATTTATTTAGCTGTTGAGATTTAACAGTTTGAGAATAATCTTTTTCGAGGGGAAAAGGTTATTAATTGAACCCTTTGTAATCTTTGAGATCTGCTATGAGGCCTCGGGCATCCATATTGGCCCGGGATCTATAGTCCTTAATTCGATTTTAATTTTGTCGAGACCCGCTTTTCGAATATGTCAGATCTTGAAAAAAAATCATCAACGACCTTTTGACGTTTCTTTTCACTATTCAAAATTCAAATTACAATCTTTGAATTGATGACTTTTCAAGGACTCGCATTATTATTTTTTTACATAAAAAAGATGTTTTCTGTGATTTGACAATGTTATCACAAATATCGAATTGATTTCTTGTTTTTGTGTTGTTGCAAAATATTATTGATATCCTTACGATGACAGAACAAAGCAATTGTATTGTTTTCGCATTTGCACGTTGCATAACCAGCATTTTAAATTTATTTGACGTTTTCGCTTCGTTTCGCGACAATGAAGTTGAAAATGTATCAAATTAAAATTTTTATCTTATTTCTGTCGAAATTAGTCTTCTTGAAGGGATCAACAATATTATTGTGAAGGACAATTATCTGATCTAATTGGAATTAATCATTGTTATTTAAATCACAATGAATCATGATATTATATATTTTCGTTGAAACAATTAATCAATCAAATTAATTTTGAAAATATTACGCATTTACAAAAAATGCGAGAATTTAATACACAGAATACAATCGAATCAAGTAAAGACAACAAATAAAATTTACATATTGTTTCCTCATATCATGATTTGAGTTAGATTAATATTATTTTAGTGAAATAAGTATTATTTATTTTATATAGATTATGAAAAATTCGATCAATATACACTTTATTAATTCAAATCATCAAAAAGATATCCAGTTTTTTCTCAAATTTACCGGAAGTGATACAGAAAACAGATAACATTGTCAATATTATTTCATTATAATAAAATCCATTGTAGTTTTACCTACTGATTGTTATATTTAAAATAAAACTAAACAATACTCGTTTATATTTAAAACAAATAAAATTTTCGTCAAAAAAAACGAAACGATAAACAATAATCGACATCCAGCGAATTAACCATAATCACCATCGCACTCTAAACAAATACGGCCATCATCAATTCATATCTTCCACCCACGCGACATTTTCCCAATCACCAATCACGCTTAATTCCGATCACATCCACAATCGACGAAACGCGACAAATCCCCACAGCAATACAAAAACCATCATCCACTCCAGGAATTGATCCCGAATTTTTTCATTGACCTTTCCGAAACATCGCACCCCGCTGTTCGGGATCCCTTTGGCCCGGGGCGAAGCCTTCCTCGCCCTAATTGACCGATGGTACCTCAAACAAAGAGGCCCAACCGATCGGGCATTATTCGGACACGAGCACATTATATGGGCTCGGTAATGATAAGCTTTTGTTGAGGTTTGGCCACTAAGGAAGTCGCGTGGCCCGGGGCCATGCCAGCGACACCAGAACCGTGTGAGTTATTGCCGATTTATTCTCTCAATTAATTCCTATTTATATCGTGTGCGATGGTTTTTTATGTGGTCTTGAGTGTAGTCATGGGAAGGATTCTGTGTGGCGTGGAAAATCGTTTGTGAGGCCGTATGGATTTGTATTAATCAAGGGTTTGTTAATGATTGGAATTCTTGGATGATTATCGGTTGTTTTGATCTATTGTGCTATTAAAAATATATTTTAAAAATCATAATAATAATATTAAAAAATTAAATCCCTATATACATATATAATAGCGGATTTCTTTGTGTATGTGTGTGTGTGTCTGTTCGATGACGCTCGCAACTTTTTCGCGATATGGTCTTTATATGCGTATACAGTTAACATCTATAATATGATGCTTATTACCTACCACTTCTGGCTTTGTCTATATCTTGTAATTGTGCCAATAATAAATGAACTGGTTTTATTAATTAAATATTAAATATTCAAATCGAGTACGGGCATCGGATGGCCTCTGCCTCTGGTTTTGCCTATATGTCACAAACAAATAACAAATGAACTATTTTGATTTTATTAATTAAATATTAAATATT